>JAQZBX010008181.1:5139-48721 GCA_029593785.1 Cabassous unicinctus | reverse complement strand
AAAATCAAAGTTGTATTTATCTTCACTGATTGACACAGCAACAGGATGTTTAAAGTCAGCCGGAGACCATAGTGAAAAATGGATGAAGAGTACAGAAATGAACAAAGCAAAGAGCTGCAAAGGGCTGGGTCTACAAGGTCCTGGAACTCAGGAGGGACACAACTGTGGAGGCGCAGAAAGAAAAAGGAGAGTTTACAACTGGACGTGGGGATGCTGGACGGCTGGGAAAACAAACCTGAAACCAAAAGGAAACCATGGCCGGGTTCTCCAGGACCAACACTGAAGAAACACCTGCTGATGACTTCACACAGGAGAGAAAATAAACAAAAGTGGTTTTTTTTCCCTACCTAACCGTTAGACTCTCGTCTAAGATTCTACTTGTCAGGTATACAGAGTCCAAGAACACTGCATGATCTACACAAGGGCCAACAGAAACTGTCCTTGCTGCCACCGGATGCGCCGATCCCCGTGGTACTGGGGCTGGGGGCTGCTCCCAGAACCTGCGACCCTGGAGGCCTCCGGGTGCTTGCATAGTTGGAGTAGAGTTGCTGCAGTTAAACTTTTGAGTTTTTCCAGCTAAAGCGAGTGGGTTTTTTGTGACCATGTTAAAAAAAATAACCAGAGAGTTTTCTAGAAACCATTTTTATAAAGCCTACCCAGGTTAGGAATTTAACACCGTGTTTATATTAATAGACTATTTACACTTGTTTCCTTTGTTATTCTTTTATAAAAATAACCCCCCAAAATTCTCTTACATTTCTGAATAGAATAAGGGAAAACCCAAAGGTTTGAACATTATTATTATTCATTTCTGTATATATCTGAAACTTTGTTTTCAAGTATCGAGATCACTGGGGGGCCTGAGTGGAGCCTCACATTCTGCTGGACAAAGTGACCCCTTTTTTCTCCATGGTTATGACAAAGAAACCCTGGGGCTCTTTGAGAGATATCTGAGACCTTCAACCGCAAATTTTACTAAAGACCAAAAGGCAAAAGTTTTTTTCTTTTTCGGCTGTTCCTTAAAATATCCAGAGATCATAAAATAAAAAAAAAATAAAAAAAAAAGAAACAAATCTATATCACCTTTGGGAAAATAATGCACAAATTTGAATTTTCCCCCCCAACCACCTCTTCTCGGGCTCAGAAAACATGAGATCGCTTCCAGAAAAGCTGTCCAATTCCCCGCGCAAGCAGGGAAGCGCCCCTAGGACTGAGGAAGTGCGCTTAGGTTCTAAAAACTTCCATTACAAAAGCTCACAGCAGAGTATCTGTCAGAGGGTCTGTACAGGACTTGGAGACCACGCCCAGGGTCTCGGAACTACCGAGGCTGCAACCCCCGCGGATTGCGCGCCAGGGAGCCTCTGCGCGCCTCCAGCCCCGAGGGGCGCCGTCCTGTGCTGGGGCGGCGTGGGGGGCCCATCCATAGTCACCAGAGGGGGCGGCGCGCCCAGCGCCGCGGGTTCGAGTAGGGTCCTGACCAGCAGCCCCCGGGTCAGCTCAGCTGCCGCGGCCCGAGGCGCGAGAACGGCGGGGCGCGGGGCCTGGGTTCAGGATGCACTCCAGCTCCTCGCGACGCGCTTCCCGCCGACGCTCTGGGCAGTGGTCTAGTGGTTCGAGGTTGATGTAGGCGCGCTCGGGGGGGTGGGGCGGGGCGCGGGCACCGCGGGGCCGGCGCGGCGGGCGGCTCCAGGCCGCGGGGGGCGGCGCGCGGGGGCTCCCACGCGAAGCGCGGCGGCTCGCCTGGGCACTCGCCGCCCGCTTGGGACCCGGGGTCGAGGGGCCGCTCCGGGACTCCCCCTGACAGCGGGGACTCGGGGCCCTCCCCGCACTCCTCCTTGACTTTCAGGGCGCCCTGGAGCGGCCGGCACGCGGACTCCCGGCCCAGCAGGTGCAGGCCGTTCTCCCGCGCCTCCTTGGCGCCGTCCTCTTGTGGTCGCCGGTCCCTGGGCTTCTTGGCTGGCGAGAGGCTCCCTGGACGCCGGGCTAGGCGGCCGGCAGCTTGATGTGGCCACCGCGGAGCAGGAGGCTGCTGACCGGGTGGCCCAAGTCGGGGGCGGATGCGGGCGAGGCCCGGCTTCTCCGGGACGTCATGCTCTCGCTCTTTCTTGCCCTTGCCCGGCTCTTGGGAGTGATTGGTCAGAGCAGAGACGTGTTCCGCGTCCACGGGCTTGGGCTAGGGCGGTGGAGGATAGGAGGGTGGAACCCGGTGGAGCTGGTTCCAGGCCTTGTGGGGGCTGGACAAGCGGTGCAGCGAAGCACCTCCTTGTGGGTGAAGATGCTGTCCTCTGGGGTCAGCGCATGGCTGCCCAGGTCCCCGAAGGCGTTGCTCCCCAGGTTCCCGAGGCCCCCAAAGGTGTTCCACCTGCCCAAAGGATCTGCCAGGTGGCTGGTGGGCTGTGAATGAAGTTGCTGTGATGGGCTGAGGGTCCAAATGGGTAAGTGACAGGATGGGCGGCACCTGTGCTGAAGAACAGGGGCCAGGCGAGATCCTGGGGGCAGTGGAATCCAGCAAACACGCCTGGGGCGGGGGTGGGGGGGTGGGGAGGAAGGTGGTTGAACAGGTCCAGCTTTGCAACCACCTCCAACTTGTGGGGGTCCAGCTGCAGCTGTTTGACGGTCTGCTGGTGGTGGTGGATCTGTCGGTGGACCGCGCACCACTTCCCTGAAGTTCTGGCTGACATCAGGTACAGGTTTCTGCAGGAGTGTGAATGGCACAAGGCTGGCCAGTCATCTCGACTGGGTTTGACATCTTTGGCTGGAATGCGCCTTGCAGGGACTAGAAGGCCCCTGTGGGAGCGGCGGGAGGGTAGGGCAGGAAGAAGTAGGAATGTCGGCAGTAGGGGCTATCCAGATTGGGAGTGTATTTGTCAAATGGCAGGGGTGCGGCGGAAAGGCGGAGAATGTGTGTTGGTGTGTGAGCTGGTGTGTGTGCTGGTGCTGGTGGAATTCCTCCCACTGGAGAGCCCCCTGGCCAAGTGAGGCCACCAGCCACTCAGCGCTCTGGACCAGAAAAAGCGTGCTCAGCTCTTGCCTGAGCAGCTCATGATCAACCAGAAACCCCGAGAGAGGCTGACTACTTGTGACTGGTTGGTGGAAGGAGACCAACAGACTGGCATCGGCTGAGTGTCCTGGGATGAGCGGGTTGTTGGCGGGGAGTGCAGGGGCAAGGGGCACTGCCGGGGAGCGGCGAACTTGGCCGCCGCGCAGTGCTGGTGCTGGGCCTGGGTCCTGGAGCGCAAAGTGCGTGGTAGAGAGGCTGGAGCCGGGTAGGGCCAGCGCGGGGCCGAGCCTGTGAGGCGACAGGGCCCTGTGCTTCCAGAGGCCGAGGCCGGCGCTGCTGCTCCTGCTGAGGCCGAGCTGGCCTTGGGAGGGAAGGCGCCCAGGGAGAGAGGCACGTGGGTTGGGATTGGGACCCGGGGCTGGGGAGCGCGGGCAGAGACTGCCCGGTGGTGTGGGGCAGGGCCGGAGCTTCCTTCTTCACCAGGGGCTGGCTGGGGCGCCTGGCAGTGGGCCTGAGGAGGGCGCGGCAGTGGCGGTGGTTGGGCCTGCGGGGCGACCACCAGGAAGGGCACCTCGGTGCTCAGCTTGCGGCTCCGCTCCAGCCCTGATACCTTGGGCGCTGCCTAGGCTTCGGCCTCCCACCTTACGCCCAGCGCGGGACCTTTATCGGCTGCCGGGGCACAGAGCTTCTTGGAGCCCACAGAAGCAGCGCGGGCTCGACCGCGCTTCCCCGGCGACCGCCACTAGTCCTGGAGAGCCAGATGGCATGGACGTGGGCCGCACAGCTTGGGGCCCTGGCAACCCCAGGACGCTCTGGACTCCTGGCTGCCGGCCCCTCCCCAGGGCGAGATCCTTGGTTGCGCCAGCCTTCGGGGCTCTGGGCCCACTGGCCTTCCCGGGCTGCTGTCGGGGCACGAGTCCTTAAGTCTTGATTAAATACAGAGTAACTATCCTTTCATATTTTAGAAGCCGTTTATGTTGTTATTAAATAAATGTAATATAAACTTTGGAAAATATGAAGACACTAGAACATTTGCAGGTATCTGTTATCCTGTATTTCATTGCATATCATTTTATGTAAGATTTGGTCTGAGGTATTTTTTAAGACTAATTTTATTCATGGTGGTATGTAAAAAATTATATGTATTGTAAAAGCTGGACTTTTAAATAATGTTAAATATCTGGAATAGAGAGTGACAAAATATGAACATTAGTTTTTATTTGCAAATGATTGATGTTATATAATAATGGTGAAAATGGGTTATATTTACTGAGTATCTACTGAGTGCTAGGCAATAATCAAAGGACTTTAGATATATAGTTAACATAGATTACCTTCTCAAGATAACTCCCAGGTAGGTTCTTGAAAAAATCTCCTACTGCTTGTTCAGGAAAATGAAAAACTACCCTCCTACATGTTCAGGAAAGTCTTAAGAATAACCCTCTAATTTTCTCTTATGTCACACACCTCAAAACCAGTCCATCACCACAGTATATAGCTTCTCTGTACAGAATATATTGGGAGTGTGACTATTTCTCAACACCTCCTCTGCTACCACCCTTGCGGAAAGACCCATCATCTCCATCTTTAAATCATAGTTGAAGCTTCTAGATTGTCTCCGTTTTCTGTCTTATCCCTCCTGAGTCTAATCTGAACATATGACTAGCGTATTACTCTTAAATGAAAGTTGGAGTTTGTCACTTTGCTTCATAAAACTTACATGACTTCCAAAATGGGTAAAAAGCAAAACATTATAAGAGCCTCCAGGGCCAAAAAGATCTTGCCTCTTCTCCTTAATTTTTTGAATGCATCCTTCATCTTTGTGTCTGACAGGCTCTCTTTGGTGTGGTCACACTGACTTCCTCACACTTCTCCTTCCCTGTGCTCATTAGTCCTGATGTTGGCTGGACTTTTTCCATTTTTTAATCTTCCTGAAATTTGCTTTGCCTAGATAACTGGATCTCTTCTCATTCCCTTCCTCATAAGACCATGCCGCCCCAAACACTATTTAAAATTACATCTGCTCCTTCCCTCATACTTGCTGAATTTGTTTTTCATAACAGCAAACCCAAATAATATTTTATAATTTGCATATGCCTTTTGTTTCCTCTCTGTTTTCTTCCACTATGAGAGCTCTCTGAGAACAAGATTGTTGCCAGCTATGATCATTCCTGTATCCCGATGACCTAGAAAGATGCCTCAATAAATGTACTTGAATGGCTGAATTTTACAGAGGCTGAAACTGGGGCACAGAAAGATAAAGAATTGGATCATGGTTAGTCAATACGTTAAAGGATAAGCTCACATTTGAACACAGATAGACTGACTAGAGTTCATGTTCTTCATCACCATTCTATGTTATGACTGTTTTTCTACAAATGTATACTTGTTAAAGTTAAAATATAATCCATTTCTTTATTATATATTTTTTAAAAATTAGCAAAAATAACCATGTTTGTTGCAGGTGTATATTTCTGCAGGCATTCTATACAGATGCTGAGAGAAGACAGTATGTTGTTGGTAATACCAGCTAAATCTTTTCAAGAATACATGTATCATCCTATTTGCAGAAAAAAAGAACTTTGTAAAGAAAAGAAGATCTATCACGTGATTTGATATGGATAAGGACAGAGCCTGTATTAGGTACAGGCTGTCCTGGTGTAAGAAAGGGTTTCAGCATTGCTATAAAGGCAGTGGCCACCAGAGGTTCTGAAGGGAGGGAGAGGGAAGAATAGGTGTAACATGGGACAGTTTGGGGATATTCGAATTGTTCTGCATGATACTGCAATAACAGATACAGTTCATCCTACATTTTGTCAAAACCTATAAAATTGTGAAGTACAAATTGTAAACAATAATGTAAACTATAGGCCATGGTTAGTAGCAATACTTCAATATGTGTCTATCAATTGTAACAAATGTACCACACTAATGAAAGATGTTGCTAAAGTGGGGAAGTGGGGGAGGGGAGGGGGTGGGGTATATGGGAATCCCCAATATTTTCAATGTAACATTAATGTAACCTAAATCTTCTTTACAAAATAAAATAAAAATAAATAGAAAAAAAGAAAGGGTTTCAGAAACAGAGTGGCTCAACAATGGGGAAATTATCATCCTTAGATGTAACAAGGCAGACTTTTGCTTAGTAGGGTTTGTGGGTAGCTCATTTCCGTGAGTTAGTCCTGGTCTCCAGGTTTTTCTAGGTTGCTCTATCATCTTGCAAGATGTTGTCCTCTTCTCCATGTATGTAGAGGTTTCACATAGTACTCTGTCCACATTCCAGACTCTGAGGGAGACATGAGTTTTTCACATAGGGAAAATAATTTTTTTTCATGTAGATTGTTTTTTAGGAATAATTCAATTCCTTGAATTGGTATGGATCTTTTCAAGTAACTTATGTTTTCGGTGTGAACATCTTTAAAATTGTATATTTCACCTAATAAATGAAATTTAACAGCAATAGGATATTTACAAAATTTTGTTACTCTCCTTTTAATATTTGTGGGGAACTACAGTGTTATCCCTTCTTTCATTCCCTACATTGGCAATTTTGTTTTCACCTTTCACAGTGGTTGCCCTAGGGATTATTAACCTTGGAGTAGTAGAGATACAATTCATCTTTCCCATTCTTTGTTATGGTTTTTTGATAAAGTTTTTTAAAAGATTTATTTATTTATTATTTATTTATTTATTTATTCCCACCCCCCCTTGTTGTTTTTGCACTCACTGTCTGTTCTCTGTGTGTTCTTCTGTGTCTACTTGTCTTCTCTTTAAGCGGCACTGGGAACTGACCTGGAGAGGGAGAGAGGCACTCAATCTCTTGTGCCACCTCAACTCCCTGGTCTGCTGCATCTCCTATTGTCTCTCTTCTGTGTCTCTCTCTGTTGCATCATCTTGCAACAGCTCTCCACTTGAGCCAGCGCCCCATGTGGGCCAGCACTCCTGGATGGGCCAGCACTCTGCATGGGCCAGAACCCCGTGTGGGCCAGCACTCCACTTGGGCCAGCTCTCCACTTGGGCCAGTTCACTTTTCACCAGGATGCCCTGGGAATCAAACCCTGGACCTCCTAAATGGTAGATGGGACCCCAATTGCTTGAGACACATCCACTTCCATTTTGTGATAAATTTTAACTTTATATGTGTCTCAAGTCTCAAAATGAACCAGTATAATTTTCCTGTAGACAATTATTTTAAAACAATTAAATTTTTACAAATCCAGTACTTGATAGATTTACCTTCAGTTATGTATATATGTTATTTCTTTGAGTAAACCCAAGTTTCCTTCTGTTTTCATTCTCTTTATACCTGGAAAATTTTTGAAGCACAAATCTACTGGATATATATTTTTCTGTATGTGTGTGTGTTAATATTCCTGGAAAAGATATAATTTTGTTTTTATATTTCAAAGATATTTAAATTAGTTATTGAATCTTATGATGACAGCTACTATCTTTCAGTATTTGAAACATGATTCTCCATTTTGTTCTGGATTGCATCAGTTTTGATGATGTCTGGTATAATTCTCATGGGTTGTTTTCAGAATGTGATATGTACTATCCTCTGACTTTCATCATCATTTTCTACTTTTCTTTGTTTTTCAGTTGTGAGAGCAAAGAGTCTGTAAGTGTCTCATCTGATGGTTGATTTGCTTTTTTTATCCACCTTCCTAGGCAATTTTAACAATCATAGTCCTGAGGTTTGATGTCTTTCCTTATCAGAAAAGTTATGGTCATTATCTTCTTAAATATTTCTTCTGATGCACTCCCTTTCTAGTCTTACATAGTACAGTAAATATATGTATATGAAACAGTGTGATATTGTACCACAGTTCTCAGACAGGTTTTCGTCCATGTTTTATTTTTTCTTCAACATTTTTTTTTCTTTCTGTTTGTTATTTCCTATTGGTTATCATCAAGTTCACGATTACTTCCTCATCTTTATTGAACATATTGAATGTCCTGTTGATAGGATATTTTTGTCTTACGTTGTATGTGTGCTTTTTAAAAGTTACATATCTAACATTTCCTTGGACATACCTTATAGATTCCATCCTTATGGAGCAATTTCTCATGTATCCATTAATGTTGTTAATCTTCTCAGTTAGATTTTCTAATCTCATAGTTGTCAATGCTCTTTAGCCAAAGACCCAAGAACCCCTGTGGTGGACAATTTTATATTATTACTTATTGCAGTGAGGAAGAGCACATGCCATGTGAAAACATGCAGTTTCTAATTAAGATGGTGTTAGAAAGATTATGTTAAAGAATTTCAGCTTTGGTTGGGTAACCAGGGAGAGGAAATAAGGAAGGAAAACTTGGTATTCATTTGAGTATACCAGAAAGATGAGGTTGTAATTATCTCAGAAATCATATTCCACGGAGGGACAAGCCACTCTAAGAAGAGATGGAACTGCATGCTGTCATGCTTGTCTTTGTAAATTGCCCCTTTTATTAATATATAATGACCTTCATCTCTTATAGTAGTTTTGCATTTGAAATCTATTTTGTTTGGTTTTAGTATCACTACTCTAGCTCTTTTTTGGTTACTATTTGCATGGAACACCTTTCTCTAACCTTTCACCTTTAATCTCGTTGTGTCCTTAAGTCTGAATTGGGTCTCTTGTAGACAACATATAGATGGCTCATATTTTATTTATCCATTCTATCAGTCTGTCTTTTGATTGGAGAGTTCAAGTCATTAACATTCAGTGTAATTACTGTAAAGGTATTACTTACTCCATCCATTTTGTTCTTTGACTCTCTGTTGTCATATCATTCTATTATTTTCTTATCCTCTAGTTTACCCTTCCTAATACTCTTCATTTCTACACTCTTCTCCAAATCTCTCGCTTTTTTTCATTTCAGGCTGCAGTACTCCCTTTAGTATCTCTTGTAATTCTGGTCTTTTGATAACATATCTTATCAGTTTTTGTTTATCTGAGATGACTTTTAACTCACCTTCATTTTTGAAGGACAGCTTTGTAAGATTCAGATTTCTTGGCAGATAGTTTTTCTCTTTCAATATCTTAAATACATCATACCATTTTCTTCTTTCATTCATAGTTTCTGATGAGAGGCCAGTACTTAATCTTATTGAGTTTACCTTGTATGTTTTGCTTTTCTTTTCTCTTGCTGCTTTCAGAATCCACTCTTTACCTCTGATATTTGTAATTTTGTAATTCTGAATAATAGGTGTCTTGGGGTAGGTCTATTCAGGTTTATTCTGTTTGGGGTGCATTATCCTTCATGGATATTGATATTTATGTCTTTCATAAGGGTTGGGAAGTTTTCAGTCATTATTTTCTCAAATATTATTTCTGCGCTTTTTCCATTCTCTTCTCCTTCTGGAACACCAGTAATGCAAATGTTTGTGCATTTCATATTGTCATTCAATTTCTTCCATTAGTTTCTCTTTCTGTTCTCCTGTCTTTTCCAGTTCAGATGGTCTGTCTTCAAAATGACTATTTCTGTCTTTGAGCAATTCAAATATATTCTTATGTGCCTCTAATGTATTTTTAATCTCATTCATCTTGTCTTTCATTCCCATAAGTTCTGTTACTTTTTGTTGCAGTCTTCAAATTTTTCTTTATGCTCACCCAGTTTCTTCTTAATATGCTTTATTTCTTTAGTCATATTTTCTTTAAATCCTTTTAAGTGATTTAGGAGAGTTTTGTGATTATTACTGATTAATTGTCTTAAATCTTGTATCTCTTCAGAATATTTGGTTAGCTCTTTTGGCTGGGCCATCTCTTCCTGTTTCCTAATATGGTTTTTAATTTTTTTGCTGATGTCTAAGCATCTGAATTTCTTGGTGAATTTACCCTGATGGCCGATTTCTCTCTCTTGCCTATTTTTTTCAAAACTCTCTTTGATATTTGGTTCAACTTATTCTAAGTCTTTAGAATTGCCAAGCTTAAGTTATCAAAATCAGGCCAAGGACTCACTAGTTAGGTGCAGAACTTCTCCCATAGGTAAGATACTGAGAGAACCGAGAACAGTTTTTGTCCCTACAATTTCCAGACCGACCAGCAGATGGTGCTTGTCAGTGCACCTTTCCACAGAGGTGTTTCAGTCTTGGCTTTTCTGTGTTCCTGTGGTGAATCTCCAGAGCTGAGAGCCAAAGCTGGCTCTGCTGGCCAAATTCATGATGAAAAGCATCTTGACTTCCCCTCCATTTTCCCTTTATAGGGAGAAAGATGTCTTTTCCCCTTTCATTTGGCTGCAGTGAGCCGGGGTTTTACTCCAGCTTAGTACCTTGGGAGTGGGGGAGGGGAGCCCTTCCTGGCCACCATGGGGACTTGGTAACTCACGTTTTTCTTTCAACCTCTTTGCCTCTCAGTCCCTCACCCTCCTAGGAGTTGTGTTACACTGTCCTGGTCTTTTGAACCCCACAGCAGGTCACTTGGACAGCTTTTGGCTCTTTATCCATTGTTTTTGTGAGAGCTTTGAGCTCTGCCTGTTAGTCTGATGCCATCTTCCCACAATTCCTTTGGTATCACTCTTCTCTTTTTTTTGTTTTTGTTTTTTTGAAAGATAACATAGAAGAATATATTTATAATGTGAATGTAGAGAATGATTCCTTAACAAAATTCAAAAAAGAAAAGATTGATAAAAATGACTGAGAATTTCTGGTCATCAAAATATATCAAAAAGAGGGAGGAATTTCTTTTCATTAAAATATACCAAAAAAAGGGAGGAAAATGCAAGTCCCAAACTGGGAGAAATTATTTGCAACACATAAAACTGACAAAGGATTAGTATACAGAATCTATAAAGCAAACCTAAAAATTAAAAAGAGAATTACACACACAAACCCCTCCCCCAAAACACAGAAAAATAGCTTAAAAATTTGAACAAGTTATTTCACATTATACTAAATAAGAATAGCCCATAAATATGTGAAAATATACTCATCCTGATTAGTTAATAATAGAGAAATACAACAAAACCCACAGTGAAACACCATTTCTCAACTAAAAATTAAGAAGTTGGAGAATAATGGCAAGGGATGTCAAGGTTGTGAGCAGGAACTCTCATGTACTCTTGGTGGGAGTGTAAATTGGTACCACCACTTTGTTTCTCATTACTGTAGTCCTGGTAACTTTAGTCCTGGCTTTGTGCCTTGGAGACTGCTTTTTTACATGAATGCAAGCATATTTATAGTGGAAAGGTATGTAATAACAAAAAACTGTTATTTCCCAAATGCTCATCAACCTTTAATGGATAAATTTGAGACATTATATCCATACAATGCAACAGTATATAGCAATCAAAATGAACCCAGTTATATGCATCAAGGTGTATGAATCTTAAAAGCCTCATAATTGAACCAAAGAAGCAAGTCACAGAATACATTTACTATGATTTCATTCATATAAAGTTAGAAATAGCAAAACAAACCTATATCTTATGTAAGGTTACACAGGTATGTGGTAAAACTACACAGAGAAATAATGGAATAGTATAAAACTCAGGGTGGAATGTATGTGTGGTGGGAGTGGGAGGAAATGCCATCAGGCAGAGGCACTGGAACCAGTACTAGTATTTTAACTGCTATCATGGGTGGAGGGTATGCAGATCTTCATTTTATTATAATTATTTAAATATTACATATATGTAGTATTCACTTTTTTTTAGATGTTATATTTTATTGAAATGAACTTCCAAAATTTTGAGAAATATGTTTTATTATTTCTCACTAAAATCTTTAGGAAATCCAAAAGGCTTGTATGAAAAGTAGTTATTTTCTTCTTGAATCTTCTAAAACATGCCTGTTTGAATTAGTCTTCACATTTTCAAGCCAAAAAGATATGCAAATAAGAGTATGCAACATATGTTTCAACACTTTAATGATAAGCTTACAGTTATGACAGAAATACCTTCAACTTTCAGATACTGAAAAAAACACCCTTAATAAATGAAATGCAAGATGGGCCAAGTTAGTTCTTAGTAAAAGATATATCACATCAATCATTTTTTACACCAAATTCTTAAAAGCATTGGAAAATCATTTGCATCTTCTAATTGCCAAACAGTGTAATCGTGTGGTAGAAGATACAGACAACTAATAAAAATTTAAAAATTTCAAACTATTCCATTTCCTAAAATAAGAAATTATTGTTGTTGCTTGGAAAATATGCTTCAGTTTTCATCTCAAGTTTACTTTAAACCCAGGCCCACCTGCACCTTCTCCTGGCTGAGAAGTGAGCGGCCCAGCAGGCAGCCACTAAGCCTTTGACACTGTGTGAAGATTTGTGAAGGGGTCTGTGATGTTGGCAGTTTCATTTCTGGTGCAGCCCTCTGTTGCTTCAGAAGGCTGTGTTTCTATTTAGGGCAGAGGCTGAAGTGGTGGATTGGCTGCAGAGAAAATTCAAAAGGAACCTCAGTGTAGAAGTGGAAGTTGATTTAGTCAGTTACTGTGCAAGAGAATGGAAAGGAGAGATGCCTCACGCCAAGCTGCTGAGGAAGGTTTATGAGGAACTGTTTTGGCAGCATCATATTAAATGTGTTCAACAAGTAAAAAGAAATAACTATGATGCACTAAGATCAGTGTTATTTCAGATATTCAGCCAGGGCCTCTCTTTTCCATCCTGGATGAAAGAAAAAGACATGATTAAGCTTCCTGAAAAATTGCTGTTATCACAAGGTTGTAATTGGATTCAGCAATACAATTTTGGTCCTGAGAAATATACAGGTTCAAATGTGTTTGGAAAACTATGTAAATACATGGAATTATTGAAAACACAGTGGACTGAATGTAGTGGAATCAAAGATTATCACAAGAGAGGCAGTATGTGCAGCATTCTTTTTTCCAATGTAATTCTGGAATATAAACTTTATGAAGCTTTAAAATTCATAATGCTCTATCAAGTCACTGAAGTGTACGAACAAATGAAGACTAAAAAGGTTGTCCCCTGTCTTTTTAGACTCTTGTTTTCCAGGGAAACCTCAACGGGTCCTTTGAGCTTCATGATAAATCACCTGAATTCTGTAGGTGACACATGTGGATTAGAGCAGATTGGTAAGTTTATACTTGGATACTCCCTTGAAGTAAAGATAAAAGTGTTCAGACTGCTCAAGTTCAACTCTAGTGACTTTGGAGTCTGCTATCTGGAGGAGCCTCTCAGGGAGTGGCTGGAGAGCTGCCTGCTGACCGAGAATGACTGCCACCACCACATTCCTGTCCTGTAAGGCTGGGTGGACCAGGCATCAACTCACCAGGGGCAGCAGTCTCACCTGCAAGTGAAGTATCTCTTGAAGACCAAAGCAAGTGTTTCAGCTGCTGAAGGATTAGGACTCCTTCTCCAGAGTTCCAGGTACACTGGGAGGGAGCAGTGCACCCATGGCTTGCCTTATTTTCTTGGTGATTTCCTCCAAAGCAGCTGCACTGACTTGTGGGTTTGTGGTTTGACCTTATCCATAAGGACTCTGGACACTTCACACAACAGCCACATTTAAGAGCAGAGGGAAGTTTAATATGGACATAGGCAGGAGAAAAATGAGAAGAAAACAAGTAGGGAGGAACAGCTAATCTGGAAAGAAATAATATCTTTATCTCCAAACTTTAAGTTCTTCATTAAGAATCTCATCATTGGCTGATTTTGAATCAGCACCAACATGGTCTTATTTTTTAAGCATTATCTTCCCAGGAATCTTTGTAGTAAACTGATTTTCTAGAACCACTTATTTAACTTTAAAATGTGTGTTCATGGACATATATATACACACATGTATGCATGTATACTTTCATACACACATATGTATACACATATACATTTAACCACTACTTTTTAATGTTGTACAGTTTATTTTATTTGTCTTTATGTTTTTTGTTATTGTTATGTATGGCCAGTTTAATGTGTTTTATATAAATTAAAAATCTAAATTCTGTAGATTTAAGCAACTGAATGATATTTATTGAACTGTCCCTCAAATACTGAACTGTGGTATATTTAAAAAACTTTTTTACTTTAAATGATCACATATAATTCTATTACTTCTCTGAATAGACATGTTTCACAGAACAGTTTTCAATTAATGTTGGAAAATTACTTGATAAATTTAATTACAATTAATGACTGACTGAGTAGTGGATCAACAATTTATTCAATAATATAGATAGCATATGGACCTATACAAGGAATGATCTGATCATTATTTGCTATGTAATTCTACCCATTAGTAATACTAATATTAATACAATGTCAAGCTTTTTTTCTCCTCCCTCCCTCCCTCTCTCCTTCCCTCCCTCCCTTTCTCCATCTCTCTCTCTCTTTCCCTTCCTTCCTTCCTCCCTTCCTTCCTTCCTCCCTCCCTCCCTTCCTTTCTCTCTGAGAGCAGCTCAATGATTTGAGGGTTGGTTAGTATAATACAGAGAGCGTAAGGGGAAAAGTACAAAATGGCACTCAATACCAGTGCCAGTACTTCTCTCATATAGTTACAACAAAGGATGTGACTAATTTTTTTTAACTTATTACTCTTCTTTAGAATGTAAATCAAAGCCATTAACTTGTACTTGAGATATATACACAATACATATACAAAATACTTTTCATAAGTAACATTACATTTTAAATTATTGGAAATAGAGTATCTGTGCTGATTTGTATTTTGATTTAGAGCAAGAAGAGAATATTCAACTAGGGAGGTTTATACTGGTAGTAAAGCTTTTTAAGTTAACAATGTCTTCTTCTCCCTTTATACTTATCACAGGCTACACAATGTCCTGAGTAGGTTCATGATGAGAAAAATGTCAGTCACAGCTTTAAGACCTTACTTTGAAAGGAACTAGCTAGAAAGCAAATTGGAAGGTGAGACTTTATCTTTGTTTTCAAATGACTGGTCTTAATTTTTCTTCTTATAGAAAAAGTTTAATCAGTTTATTATAAATATATTGAAACCATTAATTTTTGCAGTTTTCAGGTAAAGTCCAGCACTCGATTTACACAAAGTCTATAAGAAGAGGGCAGTAGAGATCATCTAATCTTAAATCGTGTCTTCATCCATTCAATTCTTTGGCTCAGTCCCTCGCCGGTAAGAGCAAAGCATGCATAGATATGCCATTGGTGATTTTTAATAGAGGTTAGTTTCAAACACTGGGAGTTTTCTGCTACAGTTACACATTCTTTAACATATTGTCTATTAGCAAAAATCGGCCAACCAGCTTTTCTTAGGTCCTCATGTGCTAAAATTTTATCGGGCTCTTCTCTAGAGAAGTCTTTTCTCTGTCTCTATTGTCCACAACAACACTTACAAACTCAGTGTTAGCATAGTAAGTGTTCCAGGAAGAACAAAGAGATTCTCAGCCACCAATATCCCACATTAGGAAATGTGTATTAGTAAGCACTATTTCTTAGGAGATGTAGGAACAACTTCATTCATAGAAAACAGGAAAAGGATGGTAGTTTTCCCTGCATTATCTGCCCAACAATGATAACTTTGTGCTCCTGGTAATTGAACAGTCTCCATGTCCTGGTGGAAAGAAGTCCCATTCTTGGGCAGTGCACACCCCTCCAGCCACCCAGGTTGCCAGGTATTTCGCAGTTCAGCCTAAGGGGGAGGAGAGTGACATACCAGGACCTCCCCTCTAGTGCTCCTCCCACAACTGCTGATGGCCGATTCTGGGAACAGGAAAGAGGCTGAAGCCCAGGCCACCCTCACATGCATGAGACCCCACCGCTGCTGCCACAGCACTCGCCTGGCTCGCAGTCGTGGCCACTGCGATGTCTTTGAGGAGCCTCGCAGGCCGCCATCCTCCCCTAGTTCCGGAGCCACGACACCTAGGCTGCCGCTTAGCCCCCTTCTGCTCTTTGGGTCTCAGCAGCCTGATAACTACTCGCTGGTCGCACTGGCTTGGTCCTGGGTTCTCCTTCTGGCCCTAGGGCCACCGCGCTCCTCGTGCCCCACTGCGTCTACTCACTAGAGCAGGTATCACTCTTAAGAGCTATGAGGCCTTGGTCACAGTCTTTAAAGTTGCTGTGCCTCTGCTTCTTTAACTGTGATTCTGGGTAATTACAGAGGCACCTTTTAGGGTTGTTATGAGGATAAATGATTATGTGCATGTAATGCGTTTATATAGTATCAAGTAAATATAAAGCTGCATGTAAGTGCTAAAAATTGCTGTTATTACTCATACTGTGTCTCACCATTCATTCAAACATATTTTCTGAATAAATTATACGTTCCAGGTATTATGTTATGCCCTGGAGATATAATTGTGTTGACAGCAGATGCAGTTCTTGTCTTTGTGCAAATTACAAGCATGCAATGGTAGAGTTAGAAATTAATCAAATATTCACACAACAATTATTGAATGATTACTTTGACAAATGATACAAAAGTGAGTTATGTAGGGGTAGGGAAATCAATGAATTCATGGTTGAGGAAAGATAATTGAGTTGTGATATGAACAGTGAAAAGTTATTAACTTCAGTATTAAATAAACCATCTTTGCATGTTGATCTTTAAGAGAGAAAATTATGGTAGATTTTGCTAGTTATCACCATGTGGATTATACTTTTAGGTTTTCCTAAAAAAGGTCAGGTGGGGGGTAATAGAATTCCATGCATGCTAAAGTGACATCTGTTTTGTCTTATATTTTGACTGTTTCATAGGCCAGATATTTGTAGACATACATGAGTACATACTTCCTCCCACTGCTCACCTTATCCTTTCCCAGGGATGGATTATTTTGGTTAATTTGAAATGATACAATTAAACTGATAAACCAGTGCACCAACCTGATAATTAAAAGCCATCTCAATAGATCATAATCAAGAAAGTAAATTTTAAGATTCTGTGACTTCAAGTATATTAATTTCTTTATAAGAGAACATGTGCTTATTATACTCAGTGTTATGTCTCTGAACATTTGTTGTTTTTAGAGGAATTTTGAGTGTATATTTAAACCACATTCTGCTATCAAACATGTGCTTTTTCCATTAAAAATGCATGAGTTCCCCTTGCATAACTGATTAGAAATTGTAGTGCTGAAAATTATTTGACTGAGTAACAAATTTACACTGAAGAATTAACTCTTTGATTACTGTGTTGTTGGGATAGATTTGGTGGAGTCATAGGACAATCATCCTTGCTGGCAAAAATTTGAATTTCAATGAAAGAAAAGTAAATTTCCATTTGTAAGGTGTTATCAGTAAACAAATTTGTTACTGAGGCCTGCCCTGACTATAATATATCCAGTTGCTTTGTTATGCTTTTGCCCCTAAATCTCTCAAACCCCAGTCTGTCTTATATTTTCATTTTTAAAATATTACTTTTCATGTTTTAACATGGCATATCACTTACTTCTGTATATTTCTCTGTCTTTCCCAGCTAGAATATATGGTCCAAGATGATAAGGTCCTTTTATTGTTTCTTGTACTGTATATGCAGTATCTGGAGGATGCAGATATTCAATAAAATACTTACTGAATAAACTTAAATGAGGTGGCATAATGAGCAAAACACATATACTGTCTAATCCAGTAGTAAAACACCTCCCACAAATGCATTAACCCTGAATAATATATTTGATAATTTCAAATTTTCAGAATGTTTGAAACTTTAGCAGTATCAATGAATCATTTATAAAAATTTATTATAATTATTTCATAAGTTTCAATAAAATTTCAAATTTAAATTAAAGGACCTACATTATCTGAAAATATATATATTTTAAAATCAATATTCAACACCCCTTCACCAACAGGAATTCTATACACGTGCATGATTGTTTTGAAAGTTCACAACTTCTGTAATAAATATATTAAAAAATAATGATAGAGTGGGCTGGGGGAAAAATACACCAAATGTGAGATATGGACTGTAGTTAGTAGTAATATTTTGATGATATTCTTTCATAATTTGTAACAAAAGATTCACAACAATGCAAGGTGTTGGTGGTGGGGTGATGTATGGGACCCCTGTATGATGTTACACATGTTTGTTTTATAAGTTCACAACTTTTATTATACACTTATTGCTTATGTCTGTTCATGTATGAATGATATACTTCAATAAAATTTTAAAAATGAAAAAATTAATATTGAAAACATAAAATACATTAAAACTTGCAATTTGAAAATTAAAAACAAATAAAAATGCAGCATGGTCTTGGTCAAATAGGAACTTAAACATTTAACTCTAGAATATTTATATAGTAGATGTCAATATGAATAATGCATAATACTGCATTTAAGAAAAACTGGCAAGAAGATAAATAATGGAAATATTAAATTTCTGTATTATTAATAGTTAAAAAATTTAAAAGTACTCTTTTATCTCTAGGTGCTAGAATAAAACCCTTGAATTTACCTGAAAGATTGGGAGAAATAAAATCATAAAACTAGAAAAACAATGAATAAAAAGCAAATAAAACTGAATAACATTTAGCATAAAGAAAAAAAAGATAGAAAGTCAATCCTTAAAAAGCAAAAAAGGGAGAATAATCCATGAAAGTCTTTGGTCAGATCAGATTTTGGCTTCTACTATCACAGTGTAAATGGTACAAGAATTAACCTGTCATCATAAACAACTCTCAACCTGAACAAAATTCAGATGAAAACTCTTTTCAAGCTTTAGAAACAGACATAACAGATTAGGTAACCATGACATAGAAATATTTTAGAAGGGACTCACATATAACCTGCCTTTCTGTACTTCATGCTAACTTGGGAGTTACAGAGTACAGACAGAGTATAGGTCTTTCATAGGTAAAGAGTTAGAGATTGGAGCTTTCACCATTGAGATCTGGGAACACAGAAAACAGGTATCAAAAGGAGGTGCTTCAAGTATTGGCACTGGGATTTTCTGCAGGTTTTTAGCTGAAGACTGAGCTGTATATGGGCAGATGGAGAATCAAGAGAGGCTGCTACAAGGCTTAAAGCAGTACATTTATAAAAGAGTTCATGAAGGATTTGTAGAAGCTGGATTTTATTGCCCAGCCAGTATGACAAATATTTTTTATTAACTCAGGCATGAAGTTAAGAAATAAGAAAAAGAAAAAGAAAAAAAAAAAGCAAAAAACAGTAGCACATAAGAAAGAAAGGACAATGCCTTGTAGGAAATACCATGCCCAAAGGCTGAGGATGAAATGAAAGAAATCACCCTTAACAAAGATTAATGTAAAGCCTGAGAGGTTCAAAATCGTTGTCATTAATTTACTGCTAGCCAGAACAAATCTCAATACCCCATATTGACAGACAACATTTTCCAGACTCCTCACAATATATCATTCACAAAGTACAGAGAATTATAAAAAATGACTGAACATAAGAAAAACCAGAAAATGTGAACGGTATTAGTGGAAAAAAGGTTAATAGAAAAAGATTTCAAGAGGAACCCAAAGTTTGAATTAGCAGCCAAGAATTTAAAACAGTTTTAATCATATGCTTAATGACTTAAGGTAAAGATGATCCAATGAGGAAATACATGAGAAATCAAAGCAGAAAAAAAAAGTGGTGACTAAAATAAAAATTAACTAAACAGAAATTCTAGAAAGGTAAAGTAAAAAATATGATAAAGAAAATTTGCCAGAAGGACTCAACAGCAGATTGTATGCTATTGAAGACAGCATCAGTAAACTTGAATCACATCAATAAATGTTTTTCAAACTGAAGAGCTGGGAAAAACAAAACAAAACAGCAAAAGTGTTTACATAAACAAGAACAGAATCTAAGCATATAAAAATTGAAAAAAGTGGCTAAAATTTTATAAATTTTGGAGAGAAACATCAACTTACAGATCTAAGAAATGTTACAGAGCAATAGGTTCACTGCCCAATGCATACAAAACACAGAATCAAATACTATGTCACCAGGATTTTGAGAAAGGAGTTTTATTGCATGGTTCACAATCAATTGCCAAGGAGATAGGAGGCAAACTCAAATCTGTCTCCAAGTATAAGAACTAAGAGAGATTTATAGGATGGAAACAAAGGGAGGTGGGAACAATGACAGATTCAGGTTGGCATAATCTGATTGGTATTTTATCTATATATGGTAGAAACATGCCAGTGAGCTGAATCTTATCTTCCTTATTAAGGGAACCCTCACATTTTATTTGCTTCTCATATATTGGTTACAAGGAAGGTGAATTTTATTCCTAATGTCTTGGGTCTTTCACATGGCAAGAGCGTAATGTCTGCACATGCTTTGGTTTCCCATTTGGGCTGAATTTGACTGTGGCTAAGTTTGACTGCCTGTAGGGCAAGCTCAGGAAAGAATTTTAGTAATGGGAGAGAAGAAATCCTTATAAGGAGCAGATTTTGGCCTGGATCTTGATTTTTATTTTGGACTTCAAGCTATCTCACCAATGGTTTCAATTTCTCCCTTTTCATTTTTTAACAATTTTCAATCATGATGTATTTTGGGTAATGACCTTCCAGGCTGCTGCTTGCTAGTTATGGGCTTTGTTTAGGGCTTGAGGGATATAATTGTTTAGCATGAAGTTGTGTCCATCTGTTCTTAGGACTGAGATTACGGATAGCAATATGTGGTTGGTAACATGAATGGAGCATTGAGTAATTAGTTGGGAACTTAAATAGGAAAAGAGTAATAGTCAAAGAAAACAAAGTAACAGGATTAAAATGCCTTGTAGGATATATCAAAGAAGGTTGCTTAAGCTGTCAGGAAAACAAGAGAAAGCATGAGTAAAGGATGTGAGGTGGCCTCAAGTTGACTTAGAAAGCCCAAAATTTTGGAACATGGTGGTGATTTCTCAGACGTCAGTTATATCATGTATAACCTGTCCAGACTCATTGAAGTAGAAAGAAAATTCTTCCCTGAGAAAGGTTCAGGTACTACCTTCAATGACAAGAAAAATGTCTAAAGCTCTTTAGTTTTGGAGGACCATTTCTGCTAAAGATATAGTTATAGTTCAAAGAGGCTAGATTGTGTATGGCTGAATCCATTGTAGATCTGAAATGAGATATTCTTAATGGCCATTTTTAGGTATAGGTAGTCATAACTAGGAAGGAATAGATGTAGGATGGTATACTCTGTGCCTTCTTTTTCTTGAAGTGGGTTGAGGATGATGCTAGGCTTCTATCATCTCAGCTCAGCTGTAAGGGTCCTTGGCTCAGAGCTGTTATTTTGTAGACAGAGCCAACTCTGAGATTTATTAGCTATTTCAGTTATCTTTTGAACTCATTCTTAATAAGAATGTGGGTCATATGACTGGCGATTCATGGTGAAAGATAGTGAGTGAAGAAGATAAATATTAAAATTATTATAGAGTTCATGGTAAGGGGTTTGAAGAAACAGAAGTTCTAATATTTCTAATACAAGAAAGTGGTCGAATTCATCAGGGAGTTTACAAAGAATCATTAATATATAAAAATTTATAATAAGAGAGGTGAATATAGTTAGGTTTAGACACCAAGGATGTATCATTATTGCTCTATTATTACCAATCTGGCTGGTTGTTTTTAAAGACTAGCTTTATGTTAGTTATGGGATAACATGGGTATTTGGGAGATGTAAAGTTTTCAGTGGGATTCACCGACCATTCAGTGTTCAGATGACTAATTTGCTGATTCTCATTGCTTGTAAAGATTGTCTCCTCTCTGATTCTCATAGATGGATTGGTTGGCAGACACTAGTTTTACTCAGGAATGGTGAATAAATGTTTTCACACCCTGTAACTTAACAAAAGAGTGAATAACCAGTAAAACTTCATAAGGTCGATTCCACTGAGGCTGTAATTGATCTGGGTGATGATTTTTCCAGATTTTAAGAAGCACCCAGTCTCCTGGATTTTGCAATGGAAGGATGCACCTGTGAGATAAATAGGTGGCTAGAAGCATATTAGTGAATAACAGTAAAGTAGCACTTAAGTATTGTATACATATTACAGTATCTAGTTCTTTTACAATATGATTGTTTTCTAAATTACTATAAAACTTAGCCTTAAGGAAAGGTCTCCTATATAACATTTTTTTAAGGGCTTGTTTAGAGCTCACTTTTGGGGGCTAATCTTACCCTAAGCTGTACAACTGGCAATGTTTTGTCCCATGTTAATTGGAGATCTTCTGTCCACAAGGAAAGGTCTCTACCTATCCAGATAAGTTGTCCACAAACACTATTAGGTATTTATAATGTCCTCTGGCTTGGGCTTGTTGGGAAAATATACTTGCCAGTCCTCTCCTAATTCTGTTCTTCCTCCTTAAACTCCTTCAACAGGAGGAGGGTGTCCTGTTTTGGGGTTATTTTTAGAACTGATTAAACTATTCTGGACCAACTTTGGTATTATTTTCTTCATATTTTGGCCAACTATGAACTTTCATAGTCATTGGTACATGGCATCCCTTCCATAATGAGATGCTAGATGTAAATGTATGATGATCTCTTCCATTAAATGTTAAGGCACTAGTAATAATCTCTTGTTCATTGTAAAGCCATCCTTTCTTGTTTGCTCTATAGGTCTCCATAACAGAGTTTTCTGGGCTTATGCAAAATTTCCATTCTTTAGCCCTGTCCAAATCCACTGCTTTTTAAAATATATTTTTATTTGTTTTTAAAAGACACTTAGATTACATAAATGTTACATAAAAAAAAAATAAGGGATTCCCATATGCCCCACTCCCCACACCTCCCATTTTTTCCCACATTAAAACCTTCTTTCCTTAGTGTGGTACATTCATTGCAATTGATGAACACATTTTGGAGCATTGCCACTAAGTATGGATTATTGTTTACATTTTAGCTCACACTCTCTCCCACTCAATTTTGTAGGTTATGGTAGGATATATAATGGCCTGTATCTGTCATTGCAATGTCATTCAGATCAATTCCAAGTCCTGAAAATGCCCCCATATTACACCTCTTTTTCCCTTTCCCTGCCTTCAGCACCTCCAGTGGCCACTGTCTTCACATCAATGATATACTTTTTTCTGTTGCTAGAATCACAAAAAGTCTATAATAGAATACCAGTAAGTCTACTCTAGTCCATATTTTATTCCCCAATCCTGAGGATTCTGGGATGGTGATGCCCTCTCCACTTCTAATTGAGAGAGGACTTTGATCCCATATGGCTGATGGATGGGATCTCTTGCTTCCAGTTGTAGACGCTCTCTGTTCCTTGGTGTGGTGGTTGTCCGTTCTCATCTCCTTGTTACTTGTCCTGGGTGAGTCCAATAAACTGGAAAGTAGGTTTTGCAACTCTGCTGAGGCTCAGGGTCCAGCTGGCACATGGACAGCCAAGAGATTCAAGTCTCTTGGATGTAGACCTATCAACTCTAACACCAATTATAGGTTCAAATAAAAGGGACAGAAGAGGCATGTGTAGAGAAGTCACATCTGAGTCCAACTCTGACACACTCAGGTGCACAATCTCCAAAGTAGGGTCCACTGGCAAGGCACCAAAATCCAGAGCTATCTGCCATGTCCATAGGACCTGGGTGTCTCTGAAGCCCTCAGGAGCCTCACTGTTTGATGTAGTATCTACTTTGGCCATCTATGAGATACTGCTGAGATGTGCATTAGTGTTACCTCTCTGATGACCTCCTGACTCACTTTGAAGTCTCTTAGCCATATAAACTCATTTGTCTTTACTTTTTCCACTTTTTATTCAAGGTCTCTTTCCAGTTGTATCACAAGCCCATGCTTGGTAATAATCCCTTGGTGCCAGGGAGGCTCATGACTCAGAGTCATGTCCCTCCATGAGGGGAATGTAATGCATTTATACGGTGAGTTTGGTTTAGAGAGAGGCCCCATTTGAGCAACATGGAGGCTCTCAGGAGGTAATTCTTAGGCACCCTACAACACTAGGCTAAGTTGCAAATTCAGAAGTAAAAGGCTCATAAGCATAGTCATCAATATCAAGGGCCCATCAATGGACCATCCTTCCTCACTAGTCATTGCCCCTCTACTTGGGAGATTGTTGCTGTTCTATCAGAGAATGTAGCAGAGCTCCCCAGGATGGGGATTCAATAAACTGTTGGTTGTCGTGTGAATCTCTAACTACTGTGGCAATGCCCCATGAACATTTGAATATATCTATATACCTTATATATATGTCCAGGTGAACTTCCTCCCATGTATCCCCCATCACTGACACCCCACAGCATTGATCCTCCCCTGCCATTGTTATACCCTTCTCTGATCCAAAACTTCTTCAAAAATGTAGCCAAGAATGTTGCCAAATTCAATTAATGGGAAAATTAAATAATAATGATAGGTTTAAACGTAAGTAAATACAATATAATTTAGAAAAACTAAAACTAAAATAAAGTTTTAAAAATGAGGTATTAAAAAATGAAAAATATTTTTTAAAAGGAAAATTCTTTTGATGTTTTGCCTTTCATCATTGCAATATCTGCTGTCCTGTTTGTACAGTGGCATTTTTTTCCATTTCTTCCCCAGTGTCTCAATTTATATATATATATATATTGCCTTCAAAGAAGTTTTAGGTCACAGTAAACTTACATACCGATTATAGAGGCTCCCATATAACCAACATCCTTCCTCTTTCCCCCCTTCCCTATTAATAACCTTTTTACATATGGATGTTACCTTTGTTACAACTGATGTATAAATATTGAAACATAGCTACTAGCCATGATCAATGTTTTATATTATGGTTTATATTCTAGAACATAGACTTTTATAAAATTTTCATGAAATTTAACATGGCCTTATCCATCGTTGCAAGATCATGCAGAACACTTCTATTGCCCCCCTAAATACCCAGACTCCATTTATAATATTCCTTCTTCCCCCTCCCCTCGGGGCCCATGGCAACCAGCAGGCTTCACTCCTTGAAGGACAATATTCATAGATATTTGCTATAGTACTGAGGGCTTCACATACTATTCTGTCCTCCCCTATTAGGAACTGCCCATGCTCTTGAGAGACTCCCTCCCCTCTGTTTGAGGACATATTGGGCCTCTCCAGCATGGGAATCCAACTCCTTCCCACACATTTTGAGGAGATCCCATT
This sequence comes from Cabassous unicinctus, assembly GCA_029593785.1. Classification (NCBI taxonomy): domain Eukaryota; kingdom Metazoa; phylum Chordata; class Mammalia; order Cingulata; family Chlamyphoridae; genus Cabassous; species Cabassous unicinctus. The sequence continues at coordinate 23,785 of JAQZBX010008181.1, read as the reverse complement.
TATCTATTTTTTCTTTTTGCTGTTCATGCTTTGGGTATGAAGTTCATGAAGCCATTTCCTATTACAAGGTCCTGTAGATGCTTCCCTACATTATCTTCCAAGGTTTTTATGGTTTTAGCTCTTATATTTATATCTTTGACCCATCTTGAGTTGATTTTTGTATAAGGTGTGAGATGGTGATCCTCTCTTATTCTTTTGGATATGGATATCCAGTTCTCCAAACACCATATGTTGAAGAGCCCATTCTCTCCCAGTTGTGTGGACTTGGTGGCCTTGTTGAATATCAGATGACTGTACATGCGGGGATCTGCATCAGATCTTTCAATTTGGTTCTATTGTTCAGTATGTGTAAACTTGTCCCAATACCATGCAGTTTTGACCATTATAGTTTTGTAGTGTATTTTAAAGTCAGATATTGTGATTCCTACAATTTCAATTTTCATTTTCATTATGTCTTTGGCTATTCAGGTCTCTTTCCCTTCCAAATAAATTTCATAGTTTGTTTTTCCAATTCAGTAAAATATGTTGTGCTTATTTTTATTGTGATTGCATTAAATCTGTAGATTAGTTTGGGTAGGATAGACATCTTAATGATATTTAGTCTTCCTATCCATGAACACAGAATATTCTTCCACTTATTTAAGTCTTCTTTGATTTCCTTTAGCAGTGCTGTGTAGTTTTCTGTGTATAAGTCATTTACATCTTTAGTTAAATTTATTCCTAGGTATATGATTTTTTTAGTTATTAGTATAAATCGTATTTTTTTCTTGATTTCCTCCTCTGATTGCTCATTATTGGTGTACAGACATGCTACTGATTTTTGCACATTGATCTTATAACCTGCTACTTTACTGAACTCATTCATAAGTTCTAGAAGCTTTGTTGTAGATTTCTCAGGGCTTTCTATGTATAGGGTCATGTCATCTGCAAATAGTTAAATTTTGACTTTTTCCTTTCCAATTTGGATGCCTTTTATATCTTTTTCTTGCCTCAGTCCTCGAGCAAGTAGTTCTAAGACAATGTTAAATAGGAGCAGTGATAGTGGGCATCCTTGTTTTGTTCCTGATCTTAGAGGAAAACTTTAAGATTTCACCATTGCTATGATGTTAGGTGTCAGTTTTTCATATATAACCTTTATCATGTTCAGAAAGTTTTCTTCTGTTCCTTTCTTTTTCAGTGGCTTTATCAGGTAAGGGTGCTATATTTTGTCAGATGCTTTTTCTGTGTTCATAGAAATGATCATGTGATTTTTTTCATTTGATCTGTTTATGTGATGTATTACTTTGATTGATTTTCATATATTCAACCATCCTTGCATATCTGGGTTGAAACCCACTTGGTCATGGTGTATAATTCATTTGATGTGCTGTTGAATAGGATTAGCAAGTATTTTGTTGAGGATTTTAGCATTTAGGTTCATCAGAGAGATTGGTTTGTAATTTTCCTTTCTTGTGTCTTTGGTTGGCTTTGGTATTAGGGTAATGTTGGCATCATAGAATGAGTTAGGCAATGTTCCTTCTACCTTTCCTTTTTGGAAGAGTTTAAGCAGGATTGGTGTTAGTTCTTTCCAGGATGTTTGGTAGAATTCACCTGTGAAGCCATCTGGTCCTGTACTCTTCTTAGTTGGGAGGGTTTTGATGACTTATTCTATCTTTTTACTTGTGATTGATCTGTTGAATTCATGAATTTCTTCTTTTGTCAATGTAGGTTGCTTGTGTGTTTCTCGGAATTTGTCCATTTCCTCTAAATTATCATTCTTGCTGGCATATAATTTTTCAAAGTATCATCTTAAGATACTCTTTATTTCCTTGGGGTCAATGGTGATGTCTCCTTCTTCATTTCTTATTTTGTGTATTTGCATCTTCTCTCTCTTTTTGTTAGTCTAGCTAAGGGTTTGTCAATATTATAGATCTTCTTGAAGAACCAGTTTTTGGTTTTGTTCAGTTTTTCTTGTTCTTTCTTATTTTCTATTTCATATAGTTTTGTTCTAATCTTTGTTATTTCCTTCTTTCTACTTCCTTTGGAGTTAGTTTTCTGTTATTTTTCTAATTTCTCCAGGTGTGCAGTTATGTGTTCGATTTTAGCTCTTTCTTCTTTTTTGATGGCTTATGGCTATGAATTTCCCTCTCAGTACAGCTTTGCTGCATTCCATAGGTTTGATATGTTGTGTTGTCATTTTCATGTGTTTCAACATAATTACTGATTTCTTTGGCAATTTCCTCCCTGACCCACTGTTTGTCTAAGAGTGTGTTGTTTAACTTCCATATCATTGTGCCTAATCTGGTTCTCTGGCCCTTACTGATTTTTAGATTCATTCCGTTGTGGTCAGAGAAAGTACTTTTTATAATTTCAATCTTTCTCAGTTCATTGAGAATTTTTCTGTGGCCTAGCATGTGGTCTATCTTGGAGAATGATCCATGTGCTTTCAAGAAGAATATATATCCCACTGTATTTGGGTGTAGTGTTCTGTTTATGTCTATTAAGTCCAGATCCTCTAATGTATTATTCAGAGTCTTTGTTTATTGATTCTCTGTTGAGATGTTTTGTGTAAAGATGACAATGGTGTATTAAATTCCCCAGTATAATTGTAGAGGCATCTATTTTTTTACTTAGTTTTTCCAGTGTTTGCCTCATGTATTTTGAGGTGCACTGGTTAGGTGCATAAATGTTTATGATTGTTCTTTCTTCTTGAAAGATTATCCCTTTTACTAATATATAGTGCCCATATTTGTCTCTTACAATAGTTTTCCATTTAAACCCTATTTTATCTGTTATTAGTGTACCTACTCCTGCCCTTTTTTATTTTTGTTTGCTTGTATGATTGTTTTTCAGCCATTCCCTTTTAGCCTTCTTGAATCCCTGGGTCTAAGGTGGGTTACATGTAGACTGCATATAGATGGGTCATATTTCCTTATCCATTCTGCCAATCTGTGTCTCTTGACTGGTGAGTTTAATCCATTAACATTCAGTGTTATTGCTCTCAAGGATTTACTTACATTAGCAATATTTTCTTTGGGTTTATGTATGTCAAATATTGTTTTTATTTTCTTTTTGTCTTATTTGTTGTTCTTACACTCTCCTCCAGCTCTCTCTCTCTCCTGTTTTTTCCTTTCAACCTTCAGAACTCCCTTTTGCATTTCTTGAAAGGCAGGTTTCTTATTAGCATACTCTCTTAATTTATGTTTATCTGTGAATATTTTGAATTCTCCATCAGTTTTGAATGGCAGCTTTACTGCATAGAGAATTCTTGGCTGGAAGTTTCTTTTTACTTTTAGTACCTTAACTATGTCATGTTACTGCCTTCTTGCCTTCATGGTTTCAGATGAGAAATCAGCACTTAATCTTATTGAACTTCCCTTGTATGTGATGTTTCTCTTTTCTCTTGCTACTTTCAGTATTTTCTCCTTGTCTTGAGCATTGGTCAGTGTAGCCATTGGCCAATAATTACAATAATTAATTTATAATTAATGTAATTATGAATTCCAAAAATATAATTGGATCATGCTTGTAAACTGATCTGTTAATCTGGGCATGATTAAGTTATGATTAGGGCATTGACTGGGCCACATCAGTAGGGCATTGAGTCCCACCCCTTGGTGGGTGAGGAATCAAATATAAAAGGCATGGAAAGAACAGAGTTGAAGCAGTTTTTTGAGAAGAAGTTTTGATGTTGGAAAGAAGGCCCCAGAAGAAAAGAAGCGAGCCATTCACCTGATCGTCTACAGCTGACCTTGTGGAGGAAACAGGAGTTAAGCCCAGAGAGAAACGCAGCCCCAAGGAAGAGAGGCACCCAAGAAGCCTGAACCCTGGCAAACGCAGGCAGCTGTCTTGCTCTAACACGTGGCAATGGACTGTGGTGAGAGAAAAAACATAACGCTTTATGGCCTGGTATCTGTGGACTTCTACCCCCAATAAATACCCTTTATAAAGACCAACCCATTTTTGGTATTTCACATTAGCACCCCTTTGGCTGACTAATGCAGTCAGTTTGATAAGTATATGTCTTTGAGTGGGCCTGTTGGAATTTATACTTTTTGGGGTGAGCTGCACTTCCTGGAAATGTACATTCATCTTGCCCAATTGGGTTGGGAAGTTTTCAACCATTATTTCCTCCAACACTCCCTCTGTCCCCTTTCCCTTCTCTTCTCCCTTTGGGATGCCTTTAATGTGTACATTTGTGCATTTTGTGTTGTTGTTCAAATCCTTAAGTCCCTACTGGATTTTTTTCTATCCTTTTATCTGTCTATTCTATTATCTGTTTGATTTCAGATGTACTGTCTTCCACATCACTAATTCTTTCCTCTGCCTCTTCAAACCTGCTGTTATGTGCTTCCAGGGGCTTGGTAGTTGCTTAGCCTCCCAGAAATGAACTAATATCCTCCTTTTTGTTTAAGGAGGGGTATTACACAATGGGTGTCCCAAACTAAATGTTTTTTTTGTTTTAGACAGCAGGTCTTAAGAGGAATCCATTGCTTGGACACATACTGGCAATCCTTGGGTCACTATATCTAATTGTTAATAAAAGTAGGCAATAGGCCTTTGCATGTTTCCTAAGTTTTGTGTTACTACCCCAGGCTTATTCTATTCTACTTGTGCACAAATAGATTGAAAGGTTTCTTTATGTCTGGAAGGCCAAGTGTTGCAGCTGTTTAAAGTATTTTTTTTTAATGGCATGAAATGCCTGCTGCCATTCAGCAGTCAAATTTAAGGATTCATTTTCTTTTCCTTTAAGGGCCTTGTATAGAGGTTTGGCAATAAGTCTAAAATTTGGAATCCAAATATGGCAAAATCTGGCCATTCCTAAGGAACCCTCAGAGATCTCTCCTTGTAGTTGGTACAGCCACTCTAGCTATTGACTCTTTCTTGTCTGGCAACAAATTCCTTTTCAGATAGCTCAAGTCCTAGAATTCTCACAGTAGCCTTTGAGACTCAGGTTTTTTTTGTAGAGACCTTGTATCCTTAGTCTTCCAGGAAGTTCAGAGTTAGGGCAATATATTGATCTGAAATTTCCTTGGTGGTTATGGCAATCAGGATATCATCTACATATTATAGTAAAATTCCTATTTGGAGCTGAGGCTCTCAAATCCCTTTTTTCTCCCAATAGAGTAGGAGGGGGGATTTTTTAAAACCCCGTGGGAACACAGTCCAGCCCATTCAAAAGCAAATATTTCCTGGGATACTGTGCACAGAGACACACAGTACACGGCATCTTTAATGCCCAGTACTGTGTACCAATAGAGACTTAGATAAGGTGTTTAGTAACATATAAGTGTTTGGCATTACCAGGTAAATGTCCTTGAGCATTTGATGAATTTCCCTCAAGTCCTGCACCAACCTGTTTTTGTTAGTGTCAGGCTTTTGAAAAGGCATAATGGGAGTATTGTATCGAGATTAGCAGGATTGAATTAACTGATATCTGAGAAAATCTTCTAATAATCACTCTGTACCTTCCCTGGCCTCTCTTTTCAAGAGGCACTGTTTTTGCATCAGGGTGACTTTTTACTCTGATTGGTTCAGCAGCCCAGGCTCTCCCCAGAATCCCATCAGCCCATAGCTCTGGTCTGCTTTCAGGAGGATATCTTCCTGGGATCTCAAGGCAAGTCTCTCCATCTAAGTGTAGGAAGGAGGTTGAAGAGCTCAGGCTCGATCTGGGGAAACCTCAATGTTTGTTCTTTCTGAAGAAAAACTCACATGAGTGCTTAGTTTGGTTAACAGATCCTGTCCTAGGAGCAACAGAGGGCATTCAGGTTTATAAAGGAAGCTGTACTTTAAATTAGTGTCCCATGGCTGACACTTAAGGGGTTGTAGGAAAGGTCTACAGGTACCAGACACCCCAGGTTTAGCCACAGACTTTGGAGAGAGAGACACTTGTTTTTTCATTTAAAGCAGAGCAAGTTGCTCTGATGTCTGCCAGAAAGTAAGTTTTTCCCCACGATCAGTTACCCAGTGTTCCTCATGGGAAATGATGTGAACAGTTTTATTGAAAGGTACCCCTGTTCCCTGTCAGTCCTGATTACTCTTGCTCAGTGGTGGTAATAGTCATCTTTGTGTGAAACCATCACCACATCCATTAGCCCAAACAGAAACTCTGTAGAAACTCTGTAGAAATTAAGCATTGACTCCCCATTTTCTACCTCTAACCCAGGCCCTAGTAACCTGTATTCTAGTTTCTGAATCTATGAATTTGCATATTCTAATTTATTTATTTATTTATTTTTTACCAGTGATATAATAGAATAGTTTTCTTTTGGGTCTTTCTTATTTTAATCAACATGATGCTTTCAAATTCTTGCATTTTGTTGCATGTATGAGAACTTTATTCCTTTTTGTGCTGGAATAATATTCCTTTTTTATGTATTTGCTACCTTTTGCTTATACATATATGTGATGATGGACATTTGGGTTGCTTCCATTTTTGCCAATTTTGAATAGTGCCACTATGACCATTGATGTGAAAATATTTGTTGAAGCCCTGATTTCAATTCTCAAGGGTATTTATCTGGAAGCGGGATTGCAAGATGATAAACCTTTCATTTCCACAGCAGGTGCACCAGCATCCTTTCACTTCCTCACCAACAACGAACAAGTGTTCAAGTTCTCCACATCATCCCCAACACTTGTTATTTTCTGTTTTTCATAGTAGGCATTCTAGTATGTGTGAAATTTTATCTCACTGTTCATTTGATTTGCATTTTCCTAATATAGTGATGTTTTGCATTTTATCATGTGCTTATTGACCATTTATTTTCTTTGGAGAAAAATTTACTCTAGTTTTACCCATTATTTAATTGGGTTGTATGGTTTTTGTTGTTGATTTAAGATTTCTTTATAAAATCTGGATAATAAACTTTTTGATAGATAATTTCTAAATATTTTTATCATTCTGCATGTTTTATTTACATTTATGATAAAGTACTTTGATGAATTTTTTTAAAAAATTGCTGAATTCCTTTTTTCTATTTTTTCTTTTTCTTTTGGTTTTTGGTAAAAATGCAAAGGAAACATTGCCTAACACAATATCCTACAGAGGCTTCCCTTTGTTTCCCTCCAGGAATTTTTCTTAGTTTCTTGCCTGCTAAAGCAAGTACCATAAAATGACTTGATTAAACAGGATTTTATTTGTTCACAGTTTTGAGGCTGGCACAAGTCCTAAATCAAGGCATTAGAATGTTGATTCTTTCTTTGAAAACTGGGGTGTTCTTTGTCTGGCTGCCAGTGATCATTCATCCTTGACTTTTCTGCCACATGGTGTATTATTCATCCAAAGGGGTGCTGATGCAAAATACCAGAAATCTGTTGGCTTTCATAAAAGGGTATTTATTTGGGGTAGAAGCTTACATTAACCAGGCCCTGAAGCGTAAATTACTTTCCTCACCTGTCTGTTGCCACATGTTGGAGCAAGATGGCTGCCAATGTCTGCGAGGGTTCAGCCTTCTACATCCTCTAAGGGGTCTGTGGTTCCATCTTCTTCTAATCTCAGCTGTAGGCTGTGATAAGTCTCTCTCTCTCCCAGGGCTCATGTCTCTCCAGGCTCAACTGCCCTGTTGTCTCCACAAGGTCAACTATAGACTATCAGTCTCTCTCTCTTCCCGGAGCCTCTTCTGTGTCTATGGAGCCATCTCTATTCCTCTGTTTTCTTCTGTGTATTTATTTCCAGGGCCTCCAGCATCAAAAAACTCCTACTAACTACTCTGCCATGTTATTTTACTGTGAGTCTCCACCTACCAAGGGGGCAGGGACTCAATGTCCTACTGATGTGGCCCAATCAAATCCTTAATCATTATTTAATCAAGTAAAAGTAAAACCTCTGAATTTAATACAATCTAATATACCCAGAGGAACAGACCAGTTTACAAACATGACCTAATATCTATTTTTGGAATTCATAAACACTATCAAACTTCTACACTGCACACTCTGAATTGAAAAAAAGACATTACACTATTCAAAAACCTTAAATCGGTAACAATGCTAGCTACAAAGTCATATAATAATCAGGTTATAGAAATACAGTTGGCCATAGGCAAATTCCCATCAATTGTAGACCTCTGAAACTTACAAAACAATTTATCTGCTTCTAATATACAAAGGGACAGACAAAGGATAAACATTTGTGTTACCATAAGGAGAAATTGGGAAAGGAACATGAGTCATGGGTCCTCTACAGTTCAGTAAACCTGCAGGTCATACTCCATTCAATTTCAAAATCTGAAAGTCATTCTCAAGATGATGCTTTCTTCCCCTTGGGGCCTTATGAAGGCCAACATTTTCCACAGGCTTGCCCAAGTACCTTAGGGTGATGGCAACACCATCCCTGACCTCTGGGGCAAATTCTAAAACCCCCTAATGCAGTGAAGTGAAGACAACATCCTCCCTAACCTTTGGCATACAGGTCCACCCTCTCAGAGCAATTAGTTGGTGACCTAGCCTTCCCAAATACATGGGGGACAGGCCTATCACTCTCAGACCCATGGGGTGGTGACCTTAACCTCACTAATCCTTGGAGAATATGGTCCACCCTTTCTGAACCCTGGGGTAGCAAAACTCTTCTTGAACTATAGGCAGGAATATCCACGCTCTTCAACTGCCAGGGCAAAGTGCACCTCTGTGCACATGGGTGAGGTTCCTCTCTTGGCCAGAGGAGATGTATTAATTCCAGATCTCAGCTTCCATCATTTTCCTCTTAAAGCTCTTTCCCTTTCAATCTCTCCCTTCCATGTCCCTTTTATTCCAGGCTGAAAACAATTTTGTTCATACAGTGATCTCAGAAAGTTTGTTGGTTTAGCATGCAGGAAGCATGGGTCCAAGCCTTCCAACAGTAAGACTTTCCAGAAGTCTTTCCTAGATAACTGCATTTTCAATTCTGATTTACAAATTTCAAGTTTAGTTAAGTCCTCAAATGGGGCACTATCATCTAGGGGCTTGATTTCCAGAGGCTTGGAATTTCTGGAATCAGTTTCTGTTTTCTTTGTGCCCAACAGTTCAGTCCTCAGCCTATCTCTCTCATCTAGCATTTTGCTATAGGCTGCAAGGAGAAGCCAAGCCGCATTCTCTGAGTTTATTTTGGAACATTCTTCAGCTAAATGCTCAGGTTTACCATTTTCAAATTCTGTCTTCCATAAAACATCAGGAGTAAATATTTCTAAGTTCTCTGCAACCTTTAAGCATGGATCACCTTTCCTCTAATTTCCAATAATAGTTTCATCATTTACTTCTATGGCCTCATAAAAAGTTTCTGTAGCATCCATATTCCTATCAACAGTCTTTTCAAAGCACTCTAGGCCTTTACTATCAAACTTCTCACAATTATTTCCTTGTAAGGCCTTATTAAAAATAACTTTAAGCTCCCTATTAGTACCAACAGTTTCTTCAAAGCAATCTAGCTTTTTCCATCAAGCATCTCACAATTCTTCCAAGAAATACCCTTTACCTATTTATAAAACTCTTCCAGCATTTTGATATTAGCAAAAGCACAACTCCACTCTCCGGTACCAAATTCTGTATTATTCATCCAAAGGGGTGCTGATGCAAAATACCAGAAATCTGTTGGCTTTCATAAAAGGGTATTTATTTGGGGTAGAACCTTACAGTTACCAGATGATAAAGCATAAGTTACTTCCCTTGCCAAAGTCTGTTGCCATATATTGGAGCAAGATGGCTGCCAATGTCTGCAATGGTTCAAGCTTTCTTTTCCTCCTAAGGCTTCATGGTCCCATTTTCTAATCTCAGCTGTAGGCTGAAATAAATCTCATCTTTCTCCAGGCTCAGCTGTTGTGGTCTCTCCACAAGGTCAGCTGTAGATTATCAGTTTCTCTCTTCCTGGGGTCTCTGCTGTGTCTATGGTAGCCATCTATACTCCTTTATGTTCTTTTCCTGTGTATTTACTTCCCAGGGCTCCAGCTAACTACTCTGCCGTGTCATTTTACTGTGAGTCCCCACCCACCAAGTGCATGGGGACTCAACATCCTATTGATGGGGCCCAATAAAAGCTTTAATCATTATATAATCTAGTAAAAGTGAAACCTCTGAATTTATTTACAATCCAATATACCCAGAGGAACAGACCAGTTTACAAACATAATCTAATATCTATTTTTGGAATTCATAAACAATATCAAACTGCTACATATGGTAATGCACATGGCATGCTTATCCTCCTTTCTTTTCCTGGTCCCATTGATTTCCATCCTCTACTTTGCCTTTCTCTGTATTTCTGAATTTCATTCTGCTTATAAAAGATGGAAGTAATTGGATTATAGCCCAAGCTTATCCAATTGACTATACTTTGACTCAAAAGTCCTGTTAAAATGGATTCACAACTGCAGGAATGAATTAATATTAAAAATAAGCACGAGGCATGCATAATTTAATCTGCAAGAGATTTTATAGTTTTAGTTCTTATATTTAAGCATTTGATACATTGTGATTGAACATTTGTATGTGGCTAGAGGTAGAGTTCCACATTCATTCTTTTGCAAATAGCCAATTTTCCCAATATTATATATTAAAGAGACTATTCTTTTATCACTGTTGGCCATAGACACGAAAGTCTATTTTGAACTCACAATTCAATTCTATTAGTCTATATGTATGCCTTGTACCAGTGTAGTGATATTCTGATTATGGAAATCTTATAATAAATTTTAAATTGGGAAGTGTTAGTGCTCTAACATCCTTCTTCTTCAAGATGTTTTAGGCTATTTGGACTGTATGCCTTTCCATGCAAATTTGTTTATGGCTTTTCCATTTTTGCTAAGATATCTGATGGAATTTTTATTTGGATTGTACTGAATTTCTAAATAGCTTTGGGTAGAATTGACACCTTAATGATATTTAGTCTTCAAATACATAAACATGGAATATTCTTTCATTTATTTGTCTTTTAAAACACTTTTGGCAATGTATTTCTGCATAGAAGTCCTTTACAGACTTGGCTAAAATCAATCCTGGTTATTTAACTTTTTACACTTGGTCTTGTATGTGGAATTTTATGCTTGATTTTCTCTTAAAAGTATCCATTACTAATTTCATTGATTTTTGTGTTGATTTCTACCCTCCACTTTGCTGAATTAGTTGTTAGTTCTGCTTTGTTGTGGACTTTTCAGAATTGTCTAAATATAGGATTAAGCTATCATCAAACAGGGAAAGGTTTTTCTTTTTTCTACACTAATCACTCTGGCTACAATACACTACAATACTGAATAACATTGGTGGGGGTGAACATCTTTATCTTGTCCCTGAATATGATGTTAGCTGTAAGATTTTCATATATGACATTTATCAATTGATTTAATTTCCTACTATTTCATAGTCTTTTGGGTGTTATTACAAAAGGGTGTCCAATTTTCCCAGATGAATTTTCTGCATCAATTTAATAAGTCATATTACTTTTTGTTTTGTTTTTGTTTTTACTTTATTTTTTAAATGTGGTGTGTTATGTAAATTAAATTTTCTGTATTGAACCACCATTATATTCTTGAGATAAATCTCACTTGGTTATTAAGAATATTTCTTTTAACATGATGTTGAATTTTGTCAAGTATTCATGCACCAGTATTCATAAAGGATGTTGGTCCATAATTTTATTGTGCTATATTTATCTGGTTTTGGTATTAGTTTGATGCTAACCACATAGAATAAGTGAGGAAGTGTTCCTTCCAATTCAATTTTGTGGGGGAATATGAGCAGGATTGGTGCTTGCAGAGTGCTAGTGAAATTCACCTGTGAACCCATCAGGTCCTGTGATATTCTTTGTTGTAAAGGTTTTGATTACTGATTTGATCACTTTAATTGTTTTTGGTTTGCTGAGATCTTCTATTTCTTCTTAAGTCAGTTTATGTATTTTATATGTTTCCAGAAATTTAATCATTTCCTCTAGTTTCTTTTTCTATTTTCTTGGGCCACAATTGATCATAGTGTCCTCTTATACTCCATTTTATTTCTGTGGGGTCAATGGAAATGTCCCTCCTTTCATTTCAACATTTAGTTGTTTCTTATCATCTCTCTTTTTGTCTTTCTCAAACTAACTAAAGTTATGTTGATTTTACTGTTATATACAAAGAAAGCAGTTTTGGTATCATTGATCCTCTTGATTGTGTTTTATTTTCTATTTCATTTTTTTCTGCTATAATCTTTGTAATTTAATTCCAGCTACTCTCTTTGGATTTATCATATTCTTCTATTTCTAGAAGATCAAGTTATGAGTTTAGGTCTCATGTTTTAGATTTTTCTCCTTTATTAGTTGTAAGAAGTCAGAGGTAGAAATTTTCTTCTCAGCACTGCTTTTGCTTCATCTCTAAGATTTGGTATGTTTTGTTTTGGCTTACTTGCCTCAAGATATTTCTTAACTGCCTTCATCATTTAATCTTGGAATTATTGGTAGTTTAAGATGGTAACTTTAAAACTTCCACATATCAGTGAATTTTCCAATTACCCTATGTTATTGATTTCTAGCATCATTTCAGTCTTGCCTGAGAAGGCTCCTTTTATTCTTTTAATCTTGTTCAATTCATTGTATTGTTTGGTGACTTAGCATATGGTCTGTTTTGAAGAAACCTCCATGTGTGCTTAAGAGAAGAATGTGTGTTCTGAAATTGTTGGCTGAAGTGCTTTTGATCTATGTTTTAGCTCTAGATTGTTCATAGTATTGTTCAGGTTTCCATTTCCTTATCATTCTTCTAGCTAGATGTTTTATTGATCATTAAATGTCATGCAGTGAAGTCTATTAATAGATCAGAGAAACCTCTATTTATGCTTTCAAATGTGTCAATATTTGTTTCATTATTGGGGTTTCTACTGTTTCAGTGCATGTATATACACACACATGCATTTAAATAAATCATAAATCCATCCAAAGCGTACAGCCAATGGTTTTCAGTATAATCACATAGTTGTATGTCCATCACTTCAATCATTTTATAGAATTTTAATTATTCCAATAATAATAAAAATAAATGCACAAAGACACCTCATCACCTCTCAATTTCTCTATGTTTCCCCTGCCATACATAGCTGCTATTCTGTTTCCATCTCTAGATTATTTGTATTTATATTTTGTAAAAACCACCTTATATAAGAAATATCACACATATTCAAAGTTTACATAAGGATTCACTATGATATACAGTCCCATGTTATCGTTTTTAGCTTTCCTTCTAGTAATATACATGCCCTTAGACTTAACCTTTCAACTGTTGTATCCATACAATAGCTCTGCTGGTTACAAACACTATGATGTGCTTTCACCATTTATATTCATTTCCAAAGATTTACAATGTTTTTTACCAGTTCTGCACAGATTAAGCCTTTTCATTCTTTACTGCCATTCTATTTTCTGGTGACCTATATTCTAATTATTTACTCTATGAGTTTACATAATATATTTAGTTCATAATAGTGCAGTCATACAGTGTCCTTTTGTGCCTGGCTTCCTTCACTCAACACAATGTCCTACAGGTTCATCCATGTTGTCATATGTTTCACAACTTCATTTCTTCTGACCACTGCATAATATTCCATCATGTATATACATCACAATTTTCTAATCCATTCATCAGTTGATACACACCTGGGTTGTGTCCAACTATTGACAATCATGAATAACACTGCTATGAACATTAGTTTGCAAACATCTGTTCATGTTTCTGCTCTCAGTTCTTCTGGGTACATACCTAGTAATAGTATTGCTGAGTCACATGGCAAGTCTGTATTCAACTTCGTTAGTAACTGCCAAACAGTCCTCCACAGTGGCTGTAGCATTCTATAGTCCCTCCAACAGTGAATAAGCATTCTTATTTCTCCATGTCCTCTCCAACACTTACAGTTTTCTGACTTTTTAATAGTGGCCAATCTAATAGGTATGAAAAGATATCTTATTGTAGTCTTGATTTTCATTTCCCTAATTGATAGTGATGTTCAACATTTTTTAAATGCATTTTTTTACCATTTATATTTCTTCATGAGACGACTGTCTTTTCAAGTCTTTTACCCCTTTTTAAATTGGGTAGTTTGTATTTATTGTTGAGCTGTATGATCTCTTTATTTATCATGGATATTAAACCCTTATCGGATATGTGATTGCCAAATATTTCCTCCCATTTTGTTGGCTGCCTTCTCACCGTTTTGACAAAGTCTTTTGAGGTACAAAAGTTTTAATTTTGAGGAGGTCCCTTTTATCTACTTTTTCTTTTGTTCCTAGTGCTTTGGGGATAAGGTTTTAGAAACTACTGCGTATGACAAGACTTTGAAGATGTTTTTCTACATTTTCTTCTAGGAGTTTCAAGTTTGTCGATTTTATATTTAGGTCCTTGATCTGTTTTTGTTTAAATTTTGTACAGTGTGTGAGATAGGGCTCTTCTTTCTTTATTTTGGATATGGGTATCCAGTTCTTCCAGCACCACTTGTTGAATAGACAATTCTGGCCCAGCTGGGAGGACTTAATGGCTGTGTCGAAAATCTCTTGATTGGTGATGTAATGGTCTATTTCTGAATACTTGATTTGGTCTTAATGGTCAGTCTGTCTGGATTTATGCCAGTACCATTCTGTTTTTATAACTGGAGGTAAGTAATATGCTTTAAAGTCAGGAATTGAGAGTCGTCCAACTTCATTTTACTTCTTAAAAATATTTTTGGTGATTCAGGGCTATTTACCCAACAAAGTAATTTTGATAATTGGCTTTTGCATTTCTGCAAAAAAGGCTTTTGGGATATTTATTAGGATTGCATTAAATCTATAAATCAGTTTGGCTAGAATTGGCATCTTAACAATATTTAGTCTTTTAATCCATGATCATGAAATATCTTTCCATTTATTTAAGTCTCCTTCAATTTCTTTTATCAATGTTTTGTGGTGTTCTGAATACACATACTTTATGTCCAGGCTTAAGTTTATCCCTAAATATTTTATTGTTTTAGTGACTATTATAAATGGAAGATTTTTTATTTCCTCCATAGATAACACATCAGTAGTGTATAGATGCACTATTGAATTTTTTAAATTTTTGTATATTAATCTTCTAACCCAACATTTTGCTGAACTTATATAGTAGGTTTGTTGTGGATTTTACAGGATTTTCTAGATATAGGGTCATATCATAAGCAAAGAGTGAATGTTTTCCTTCTTCCTATCCTATTTGGGTACCTTTTATTAATTTACCTCCATTACAAATTAGAAATGGAAGACAGAGAGATGTGGGGGAAAATTGTTGGAAAAATGGAGTTTGATAGAAGGATTATGTTAAAGAAATTAGGCATTTCAAAATATATACTTTTCAATTTTCCAGAAAATATTAGAGTGATGTAAAAAATGCAATATATCATGGCCTCATTTTATTATCACATAATAAAATGTAATTTTACTGAAAACTAAAATATTAAATATGATAATCCTTGTTAGAACTTAAAGGAGAAATATTATGGGATCATTTCCATGGAGTGAGAATTCATTACAATTACATACTCAATCATGATGGAAAATTTAGCAATGACAGAACTGTCAAATCTTCACTATGAGAAAATGTAGCAAGCAAAAAGAAATTCTCCAAAGCCAAATATCATAGAATTCAAAATACACAATATGGAAGCATCATTTGATAGATCATCTGGCAAATAAGATCACCCTAACAATTTTTATTAAGCAACATAGTGAAACAAGAAAAATAAAATACAAAATATGAGAGTTCCAAAAGAAGCAACAAAACAGCTGACAGCAGCAGATAACATTGCAAATGTGGAAGATAAAAACTACTACATATATAAAATGAAAATACTATTGAATAGGTATGGAGGAGGCAATTTTATGCAAAATTCAATTAGGAAATATCAAACATGTATAAACTAGAAAGAACAAATAGAAAATGAAATTTTAAAGAAATAATTGACAATAGCATGAAATTATATATGTATGCATGCATGTGTGTGTTTACACATAAAGAATGACTTTGAATCTTTACTTTGCTATGAGAAAAATAAATCTAATACTAAAAATATTTACCAAATTTTATATTTGTATGTGCACATACATTAAGTAATCTCTTAGGATGTAAGAAAAGATTGAAAAGAATTTTTGTAATATAGACAAAAAGTTAAAATGTTGAGAATATGCAGATATGAAAGTTTGTCCTGCTCCTGAGTTAAAAATGATATTGAGGATGATTATTTTTTAAATTCCTAGGAAATATTCATCAGCAAAATGTAAGTTCCACCTTTGATATTGATTATCTTATGCTGACATATAAATTAAAAACACACACTAAAAAATATCAAGGCACAAGCTGAGAATCATAACATTCAATATCACATTTTAGATAGAAATAAAAAAGATGAAGAAACAGGTCAGTAGCAGATTTTATCAACCCCTAAGTATAGGAATACAATACATATACATATTCAAATATATGGAAAAGACTACCATCGATAATTCTACATAAAATTGAATTTGGAATATAAATTAATATATTACAAAAAATGTCATATTGATGAATATGAATGTCTAGACATGTAATGTGCAACCATCCTAAGAGTGAAACTTGAATGTTAACTTGACAGTGATGTGTTTTACAAGGAAACATCCAAGAAGATGATACAAGTAGATTCAAATCACTTTAAAAATCAGCATATGGAGTATTAAAATTTTCAAATATTGAAAATATGAGACTACTAGGCATTAGAGGAATATGATCACATATCAAACTTTTACTGGGATTATTACTTTTGGACAACATAAACTCATGATATCCCTGCACTACTTTCATATCAAATGAATAAAAAACACTTAAGACACATATGGGCCTGGCCTTTCATTTTACCATTTGTAGAATGAAGGATAAAATAAATGATCATAGGTTCCCTAAAAGTGAATTTTTCTTGGTCCAGATTCTAATATACAAAGGTAATCTACCTGGGATTCATTTCTGAGATAATAAATAAATATATAATTTATGAATTTGAATGCTGGGTCAGCCAATGAGAATTAGGTAATAAAACTCTTTCAATCTTGAGAAGATATGTTATTATATCTCATTTTGGGTAAAAGTATGTCACATATAATAAACAATATCTGGTATACTGAAGGAAATATCTAATATCATCCATTGTTACATCACATTCCACTCTACTGATTTTTTGTAATTCATCATGCAGAAAGCCTGAATGTATCAAGCATGGCATTCATTTTTCCACCCAAAGCTCAAGCAGAGAATAAAAGCTTCCTAAAATATTCTGTGTTGAAGGGCTTGGTTTTTACAGTCACATTTTTTAGAAGGGGAGCAACTCTTCTCAACGTCTACCTTTAGCACAAGTCTAAGCACCATACCCTTATTTTCTCTTCATTCCTCAGTGGAGCATCAGTTCTCTTCACTTTATTATCAGCCAAGACACCTGTATGAGAGTGAATGTAAAGAAGACATTTAAAACAGTAAGTTTTTCTAAATTAAAAGACAAAATATTATCTTACAGAGTGACATTATCCAGCAACTTGAAGATCTCTCAAGGTATAGGTATCTATTAAGATGTTGATAAAAAGGCATGGTCTTCTCAACTTGATGCCATACTTTGTTTTCTATATCCTATGTGCTTATTGTGTCCTTAATTCTGTGATTGTGTATCTATTTTAATCACTTTTTGATTGGTGCAGATATTATAGAAAGGTGAATAAAAAGAGAAAAATTTGAATTGATTCCCTAATTCAAAACACTGAATATTCATTTCCAGGGTGGCAGTATCCTGTAACTTGAAGTTCTCTCATACATGTGGTCCCTTATTATGGTACAATCCCAAATGCTTCTCCATATGATATCATTATTTTCCATAACTAAAAATCATCCTAAACATTTTCCAAAATATTTTAACAATGTGGAAAGAGTTTTTAAGAAGAATACATGAATTACACTCTGGAAGTATTGAGTATGAATAACTATGACAGAGAGATATACAGATCACTAACAAGTAAATAATTAAAAATATATAAACAACAAAAGAGTAGATATTACAGGAAGAGAATGAAGCTGAAGAACACAGATCATGTACAAATTAAACTTTTAAAATTTTTCTATTTAAGAATTCATAATCCAAACATCCTTGCTAAAGAATTCAAAACATCTGTTGAATATTCTGCCTATAGCACTGTTAATCTCTGTGTACCACACAGTATAGATGAAGGGATTCATGAATGGGAAGACCCTGGATTAGAACATGGCTATAGTAAGGTATTTAAGAGATGTATGCTCCAAAATGTGTTTGTCAATTGCAATGAATATACCACACTGATGAAACATGTTGCTAATGTGGGAAAATGTGGGAGATGTGGGGATTGGAGCATATGGGAATCCCCTATATGTTCTCTGGTAACATTATTTTAAAAAATAAAAAAGTGAAAAGAAAGAGGTGCATTATCTGCAATTAGACCTAAGATAACACTTGAAACAGACATTACAAACAAAATGAGAATTGCCACTGTAACCGTTGGGGAATTTGATGTAATTATGAATTCCAAAAATTGGATCATGCCTGTAATCTGATCTGTTAATCTGGGCATGATTGAATTATGATTAGGGCGTTGACTGGGCCATGTCAGTCAGTAGGGCATTGAGCCCCACCCCCTGGTGGGTGGGGAATTGAATTTAAAAGGCAAGGCAAAGAACAGAGTTGA
>JAQZBX010008180.1:37214-48763 GCA_029593785.1 Cabassous unicinctus | reverse complement strand
CGTGTCTTCTCTGTGTCTGCTTATCTCCCCCTTGCTGTGAGGTCTTGCCGCATCAGCCCACGGCGCTGCGCGAGCCGGCCTGCCCTCACAAGGAGGCGCCGGGAAACGAACCCAGGGCCTCTCATATGGTAAACGGGTGCTCTATCCATTGCGCCACACCCGCTTCCTGCCGTGAGGTTGCTGCATCAGCCCACCGCACCGCTCAGGCCAGCGTCCTCACAAGGAGGCCTCAGGACGCGAACCCGGGCCTCCCATATGGTAAACGGAGCTCTATCCACTGAGCCACACCCGCTTCCCGCAGGCGTTGCTTCTATCCCATTTATGAAATGGGGCCCCAGTGCCTCAAAATGAATGAGAAATCAGTAATTCAGTTATTCAATCTTTTAACAAATGCTATTGAGTGTCTATTATATCATGGGAACCAGGAATAAAGCAGTGTATTCCTATGGGATTAGCATTCTAGTGAGAAACTGGGGCTTGAATAAAAGGAAGAAGCCATCCAGCCATATAAAGTCAGGAGGTAGAGCATTCCCAGTAGAGGGAATGTAAGGTCATGTAAAGTCCCTAAGGTAAACAAGCTTCACACCTCAGGAAACCAGAAAAAGTTGTGGCCGTAGCCTGGAAGGTAAAGATGAAAACGAAGAGGGAAGCAGGGTTCAGATCATCTGGGATTTTGTAGGAAAGGGTAAGGGGTTTGGGTTTCATTTTAAGTATAGTCAGAAGGAATAGGATATTCTAATGGCCATTTCAAAAGCTCACTCTTACTTGGTTTGCAAGAGAAAAAGTGGGGAGATTGAATTGAAAGATAAAAGAATATGTAGTTGGACTCTACCAACACAACATTTCATTTCTGTTCAGTAATGAGTCTTAACTGGTTCTCAATAGCAACTCTGTGCATGCATTCAGAGAAAGACATCTTCCCTTGTGATCTATATGACAAAGTCTTTGTGACCCTTTTTAAACATCCAACCTTTTAAATCTTTGGGTCACTTCTAAGTCTAGTATCTTTATGGGTCAGTTATAGAATAATAGGATTCTAGAGCAAGAAAAAGGGGAAAGAGGCCTTATGGTGCATTTCTTGCCTCAGCTTGCTTATATTTAGGCCTTTCAGTCCAGATGAATGTCTATTATTTATTTTTTATTTTAACATCTTTATTGACATGTAATTTACATGCCATTATATTCACCTATTTAAAGTGTATAATTCTGTGGTTTTTAATATATTCAAAGTTGTGCAACCATCATCACAATCAAATATAAAACATTTTCACTACCCCCAAAAGAAATACCACACCTATTAGCAGCTACTCCTATTACCCTACCAATGCTTTCTGCTTGTTCATTCTTCATTCAGCATATTTAGTAAGGATCAGGCTCTTTTCTGGGTTCTGGGGACAGAGTAGTGAACAAAACAGACAAAGGCCCTGCCATCATGGTTGGATTTCTAGTGAAGGTCATACAATTGAAGCACAAACAAGCTTGGGCTTTGGGATCAGATCATTTGAAAGGGACTTTATGTATTTTAACAACCCCCCCTTCCCTTTTTTTTTTTTCCAAGATGAAGCCATAGAACAGAGGGATTATGTAACTTTTTCATTATCAGTGCCTGGTGCAGCTAAATTGGATCCTAGGTCTTAGACTTCCAGTGTTTTCTCACCATACTGTGCTAATGGAAAAGATTTTTGAGGTCCATAGAACTAACAGATATGACATGAATTAACACAACTTTTCCTAGTTATGGGAACTTTCATGAGATGTAGTAGATTGTGTAATCTTGTAATGAAAGAACATGAGGAATATGGAAGAGAGGGAAAAGCAGGAAGTAGTATTTGAAACTTCTTTTTTTTATACCACAGCCTCTTAGTTGAGTGAGATTCTACTAAGTCACACTGCCAAGTTACAGCAGTGAGCAAACTTATATGGCTTAGTGACTCTTTCACAAACAGTTCTCCTTTGTTTTCTTCAAGGGACTATGAAAGCTGCTTTCACAGAGGGCAAATCAGGAGGTGAATTTTCTCTTTTAGTTTCAAAGTTCAGCATGTTATTTTAGGTTCTCAAAGGCTTCCTGTTTCTCCCTTCCCTCAGAGTTCAAGATGAACACCATTTTCCATCTTGAAAGCTATGCAAACATTACACCCTTATGGATTACAGGGAGGTGGCACTCCTGGGCTCTTCATGTGTTCATCCCTAGGCCTTTATGAGATAGCTTGTGTTTCACTCCAAGGTCTCTATGCAGACTGGGACAAGGATAGATTTTTAATTACAAAATTGTGTTTTTTAGAAGCTCATACTCAGAATCACCCCTCTGGGGCTTCTAGCTATCAGCCTAGAAAAGACCATCTCTCTGGTGTCTACACTTGGCCCTGAAGCTGGATGTCATAGGACTTGGAGTCAGAAATTGCTCATGCTAACTCCATGTTATTGGACCACCGTCTGTCTCCCTGCCAATGATTCTCTGCCTCTATCACCGCTTCCTTTTCCCTCCTCAAAACCTTGGAGAAAGCAATGAGGAACTAACAAAGACAGAAAAGACTAGAAAGATGCCAAAATATGCACTGAGGAAATGAAAGGTTTACCTTCTAAAATGGAAATAACTTAAACAGTATTATAGTGGCTTAAAAGTGAAATATTTAAAAATTAGAAATTTAAAAGACTGTTTAGAAAGAGGTATGACAAAATCTGTGGGAAATCTCTACTCTCTCAACCTTCCCTAGAACATCCTCTTACCCAATTACCCTGCCTCACCAGTACACACACACACACACCAACTTGCTAACAAACGCAGTCTGCTAATAAGTGGCAGCTAAGAATTTAATCATTTCCCAAATGAGGCAAGGGAAGATCTGGTGCTTTGTCTCTAGTATTTATGATTCATAAGGTGTCAAACAACCTTACATACTGCAAATGGAAAGAATCATGTTTCCTGTCAGAATTCTCTTTGTCTGCATTTTTTTGCTTAGAGATGTAGCTTGTTAGATCCATCAATCCTGAGAATCAAAACCCTCTGGTTCTCAACTAACACCCTGCCACACATGGCTTCTAACTAGGTCTTTAAGCCACCTGCCTGCCATCTTTCTGTGATCCCTGGGGTAAAGTAAGATTTTTTTCAATTCTATCAATATTTATTAATACATACTATGTGTTATTTATTTATTTATTTATTTTCCCCCATAGAGTGGTAAGTTGAAAGAGATAAAAATGAGTATTATATTCTCTGGTTTCCGGTAGCTTACAGTCTTGGTCCTTTGAAAATGAGCAGAAACAGGGTAATCCAGTGAGCAAAGATCACTGACTGCATTGAATGTGGTGGAGGCTAAAGAAATGTTCCTCAAGAGTCAAAGTTGCAAGATCTTCAAAAGCAATGTCTGAAGAAAATAAACACTTTTTTAAAAATCTCCTAAACTGAGCACTAGTGAAGCAAGGTGACAGATTGACTGCGTTGCATAAGATGACAGAAAACACTTTTCAAAGATAGAATTAATTTATACTAGTATAAGAAAACTAGCATTATTGAATAGAAATTTAAAGGAGTTAGTACAGTGCAAGCAGGAGGGTGTATAAATCAAACTACTCAGTTGCAAATAATAGAATCCACTTTGTATAGTTTAAGCAGAAAAGGAATTATCAAGGCATATTAACTACTCCCCACAATTGGGAGGCGAGGAGAGAGCCAAATTATACAGTTACCAGGCCCCAGATAATATCCAGCCATGCTGGGGCTTCTCTAGCCAAATATCCTTTTCATCACTACTTAGCACCTATTACATTCAGGACTGAGTAACAGGCACCCATCACTGTCATCTTCAAAGTATGGTCTACGTCAGGGGTAAGTAAACTATGACCTGTGGGCTGGCCACCTGCTTTAGTAAATAAAGTTTTATTGAAACACAGGCACCCATTAGGTAACATATTGCCTGTGTCTGCTTTTGTACTACAACAGCAGGGTTGAAATAGTTGAAACAAAGTCCATATGACCCACAAAGCTGAGATTTATATTCCCTGTCCTTTTACAGGAAAGTTTGTCAAACCCTTCAATGGATTTTTATTGAGCCATAAGAGGGGAAAGGGACTAAGGCCTAGGACCCAAAATCAAACCACTGCATACTCATCTATCAGCACAGGTCACCCTTCCTCTGCTATCACTAAATGTAGGCTTTGATAAACAGAAATAACTTCTACAGAGAAGTGAACAAGGAGTTTAAATGGAAAGATAAGCACACAACTAACAACCACAGCATTTGAAGAAAACAAAGCACACAAAATAAAGATACATAGGAGATGAAATAACCCACACAAAGAGTTATTAGAGCAAACAGAAGGATACTTTGAATAAAGTATCGTTAACATCTATAGACGTTTAGGAGAAGATATTGTATCCAGAACAAAAGAATTTATTGTGATAAAGGAGTAATTTGAGAGCCTGGAAATTAAAAATAAAAAGTGATTATAAAAGAAACAATTTTATAAAAGAATTGCTTTATGAATGCACATAGCTGAAGAGAGTAAATAAAATATTTCCCAGAACACAACTCCAAATTACAAAGATTTGGAAAGTATGAGAGAAAATGTAGTGATAGAAAGGATAGATTTCAAGTTCCTACATCCATCTAGGACGAGTTCCAAAGAGAAAATATAAAGGGTGAGATGAATGTGAGGGGCAGGGGTAACTAAAAGGGAAAAAAGAATCCTTCCATGGAATGGCCACTGAGTGCTGAGCAGGATGAATAGACAAAGTCTCTTGCCTCTACACATTTTGGTGAAATTTAAGAGTACCAACAAAAGAAATTCTCAGAGGAAAATCTTAAAAGTCTCTTAAGGTTAGAGCAAGAAATACTCAAAGAAGTAAGAATCAACGTGGCATCAGATTTTCCATTAACACTTTGAATCCTAGAAAATAACAGAGCAGATATGAGAAAGAAGACATAATTATTGTTAAGGATACAATTTAAAAATTACAATAGAATAATATATCAAAAACCATACAAAATGAAAATTTCATAGGAATACATTGTCCAAAGTACTTAAATAAGGGTAGAAAAAATGTACAAACCATAACAGTGGAAAATTAGAAACGGTACCCAAAGATGTATACCAGAGAAAGCAGAAGCTCCTGATGCTTTCCTTGGTTATAGCTGCCAAACTTTCAAGAAAAGATAATTTCTATTTTTATAAGCTGTTAAAAGTTAGAAAAAAAAGAAGTCTTCCTAATTTAAGCTATGAGACTAGCATAACCCTAATACCCAAATCAGAAAAGACCTGCAAAAAAGGGCAATTGTAGACAAATCTCATGTTTTGAACAAAGATGAAAAACTACTAATTAATATATTAAAAAGTCAATTCCAAATATGTATAAAATGATTAACTCATATTGTTTTATCATTCCATTTTCCCTCTTTCTTTAGTTTGGAAATTACATTCTCTTTTCATTCTTTTCTAGTCACTAGTTTGTTAGTTATTTGGTGCTTTTAAGACTATGTTTTTTACCCTTTCTTCCAGCATTTTCATTATCCTTAGCAGAAGAGTTAGCCTAAATTATGTAATCCACTGTTCCTAGAAACAAAGTTTCTAGGATATGCATTTTTAGGAAAAAATAATTTAGTGCCTTGTTTAATGCCACACAAAAATATAAATTCTAAATTAAATGCAGTATTAGGAAAAAAAATTGAAGCATTTTCTGTATCATTATCCTGGCCAAGGGTGGTGGTTAAGATGAGGGGAGGAGATTTTTTTTCTAAGAAAGAAAAATTTTCTATAAAGAAAAATATCAATAAACTTGACCACATACGAATTTAAATTTAACTCATTATAAATTTACATTTACAAATTTACATTAATTTGACTAAGAAAAGAATAAATAATGTTAAAAGGCAGGAGGCAGTCTGAGAGAAGATATTTCTTTGAGACCATATAACAAAGAGTAATGCCCATAATATGAGGGACATTTACATATCAATAAGAAAATGAGTGCCAGGAACTGGCACTCTTCCCAAAATGAGCCAAACTTTTCAACAAGGAATTCACAGAACAGATGTAAATGATGAATAAAGTTAAGAAAATAGTCAATTTCACTAATAAACAATGATACTAAAACTCACTAATAATCATAACTAGACTATGAGATAAACTAGCAACGGCATACACTGCTGGCAATAGCAAAAACTGTATATACCCTTTAGCCAGCATTTTGCATCTGAATATTTCTTCTACAAGATAGTCACACATCTTTACAAAGATACTTATTTGAGAATCCTCAATGTCCCTCAGAAAGTGACCATGCAGCTGTTAATAACATTGGGATAGATTTATATATGCCTCAGGGAAATATCACTAGATGTGATATTATTTGAAGGAAGTAAATTTGAGAAATTTTCTTTTTTATTTATGTAAAAAATCCCATGTGTATTTGTGAATACATATTTATAAATGCCAACACAAGACAAGAAAGTTGCACAACAAATTGTTAATGGGAGTGGGGACTTTCCCATGTTTCCCTCCTGAGGTATTTCTTGAATCTTTTATAATGAATTGTATTCATGCATTACTTTTCTATTGAAGGAAAAAGTATGGCTCATAGGTGTGAGATATAAAGAAAAGAATCCAAGTTTTGGAATCAAGCAAACCTGCCTTCTATAATCCTGGATGTTTCTTTTTTTAACAATTTATTGAAATATATCATTCATACATGAACATACATAAACTATAAGTGTTCAGTAAACATCGTGAACTTACAAAACAACCATGCATAACATCATACAAGGCTCCGACACATCACCCCCCTATAAACATCCCGCATTGTTGTGAAACATCTGTTAACAAATCATGAAAGAGCATCATCAAAGTATTACTGCTTACTATAGTCCCTATACATTTTTTTAAAGTATTTATTTCTTTACTTTTATCCATTTTTACTCCTACCCCTGTTTTTGCTGTTTCTGTGTCTATTCGCTGCGTGAATCTGTGTCCATTTCCTGCCCTCTCTTCTCATCTTTCTCCTCCTGTCTTCACTGGGATTTGATCCTCGGAACCTCCGATGTGGAAGAGAGGTGTCCTACCACCTGTGCCACCTTAGTTCCTGGTTTTTTTGATGTGTCTTGTGTTGGTTCTCCCTTGAGTCACTCCCCTGTTTCATCATCATCTTGCTGCGTGGCTTGCAGGGCCTGGCAGCGCACCTGCTCACGGGGCCTGGCAGTGCACTCATGCATGGGGCCTGGTGGCCCATGCAACTTCTATATTTTCCTTTTTTTAATTTTTACCGGGAGGTCCTGGGGGTCAAACCCAGGTCCCTCCATATGGGAGACGGATGCCCAACCATCCAAGCCACATCTGTCCCCTGCTATATCTCTTAAGGTTGACCAAAGATACCCAAAGTTATAGTCTTTTCCCATACAAGATGGTTGTATAATAAATCAGGCTTAGTTTATCACCAGCATTCCAAAAACCAGACCTAGGGAGAAAAACTAGGTCTGGGGACACATGCATGGTTTCTAATATAGCGAATGTTTAGCCTACCCTGATTATCACAAAATCAGCACAGCAAGAATATTCGCACTGGATGTTTCTTGATGGTTTTGTGACTTTAGGCAAGTCACGCAAGCTCTCTGCATTTCTTTATCTCTAAAATTTCTTTTTTAAAGTTAAATTAAAAAATTATATATATATATATATGTGTGTATATATATATATATGCAAAGTGTCAAACAATGTGTTGTACACAGGAGGTTTTCAATAAAATTAGCTATGTTCCTTCTCTTTGGGAATAGTAAAAAATAAGTAAGACAGAGGTAAGGCAGAAACTCACTTTACTTGACGATCTTAAAAGTGGGGAATAATAGCTTAGTCTTCATTTGGTAAGTGGAAGAGCCACGTAAAATCTTGAAGTGAAAAGTAGCTTGATCCAACAGATGTTTTAGGAAGATTACTTTAATAATTCTAGTGAAAATAACAAGTCCATTGGCATAGCTTTATCTCTTCTTCAGTCTACATGGTGACAATGTAGAATTATAAATCTTTATGATGCACTATTTGTCCTTCATTTTCAGATATGACCTAGCTGAAGATCTGGGCAAAAGAAAGCAGCTCAGGAAGCCCATGCTGTGGAGCTTTATTTGATCCTCTCATAATCAGAATGGTAGATGGGCTCCAATGGAGTCACCCTCTCTAATTGCTTTTTACAAGGATTTTCTTTCAGATAATTTTCTTTCAGATTTCTAAGCTACCAATGCAATATTGAAGTGCAATCAATTATTCTTTAGCAAGTCAAAGGATAATTTGAAGGTAGACCTGGTTGAGTTATAGCACAAAATTTCATTTTCACAAGTATTCTAAAATCATTTCTCAATGTTAGGATTGACATTCTATGTTTCCCTGGAAGGTAACTAACTTCTGGAAGGTTGTCCTCATATGAAAATCTCATGCATACCTAGCTGAGGCCCAGAGGTTTGAATTGCAAATTCAAAGAAGCAGCCACAGACGCTGCCCCTAGATTGGTCCTTCAAGATAACTCCTATGACCCAACTCATGCTTCCCTAGAGAATAACACTTGTCTGGGACCCACCCAATGATAATAATAGCAATAATGGCTAAATTTGTATAGTATCTTCAGGTTTGCAAAGCCTTTCTTTCTACATGGGGCTTCAGTGAAAGATGGGAGAACCAGGCAAAGCTCAGAGGTCTCTCTGAGTTGAAGATATAGAGTAGATTGTTTGAGGAAGACAAGGAAGCCAGAATTTGAATGGTAAAATAGTGAAGAAGAAAGAGATGTCCAGAGAGAGAAATTGGGAGATCTTTAGAGGGTCCCCCTTGAGTATTCATAAGAGTACTTATCAGAATGTGTGTGTCAGAAAACTATCTGATACCAGGGGAAGAACCACTAAAAGGATTAGAGAGAATAGTGTCTAGAGCTAATATAGGGTGCCAGTGCACACCAGTCAGAATGGAAAACTTCATAACATATGGGGACATTAGGTAGAGAACTAAAAAAGGTCTTGCCTCAGTAGTGGGGAATAGTTATCCCTAGACTAAATACTGCTCTGGTCTCACCTAAAGAAAACTTAAAAGCAAGATCTGAAAGAATCAAACTTTCAAAATAATGTAACCATGCCCTAGAATAAAGCTCAAGTATATTTTTAAAAATGCAAAAATATCCTATACCCTAGGTAAAATTTACAATGTCTGGCATCCAATCAAAAGTTTCCAGATATGCTGAGACACAAAATGAAGGAAAAATAAGTCAATTGAGACTGACCCAGAAATGACAGAGATGACAGGATTAGTAGTCAAGGACATTAAAAGAAATATTATAACACTATTCCATATGTTTGACAAGCTAGAGGAAAGATTGAACATGCTAAAGCCATGGAATATATAAAGATCAAAATTTTAGAGATAAAACCTATGATGTCTAAGATGAAAATATACTGCATGGGATAGATTGGAATAGACATTGCAGAAGAAAAGATTAGTGAACTTGAAGACATAACAATAGAAATGATGTCAAATAAAACAGAGAAAAAGGATTGAAAATAAAATGAACAGAGCATCAGTGAAGGGTAGGACAACTTTAAGCAATCAAATACATGCACAATTGGAATCACCGAAGGAGAAAATGGGGGAGGGGACAGAAACATATTTAAAAAAATAATGGCTGAAAGTTTCCAAATATGATGAAAACTATAAACCCACAGATCTAAGAAGGTCAACAAAATCTGAGCACAAGAAACACACACAAAAAAACAGCACCATGGCAAATAATGAACAAAGTTCTTAAAAACAGTGATAAGAAAACCTTAAATGCAGTCAGAGGAACAAAACACAATACAAATGGAAGAACAATGATAAGAATGAGAGTAGATTTCTTGTAGAAACAGTGCAAGTTAGAAAAGAGGAGAGCAATATCTTTAAAGTACTGAAAGAAAACACAATCAGTCTAAAATTTTTTATCCAGCTAAAGTAGCTTTCAAAGACAAAGATGAAATAGACTTTTTCATGCATGCAAAAGCTGAAAGAATTCATCACCAGTGGATTTGCACTATAAGAGATGTGAAAAGAAGTCTTTCATGCAGAAGTAAAATTATATCAGATAAAATCTGGATCTACACAAAGGAATAAAAAACACTGGAACTATTTACTGGAACTAAAGGGAATAGAGGAAGAAGATAAACTACATCATGAAGAAGTCATCATCCAAATCCAGAATATGGGATATTCTTCAGGTCTACCATCCTTAATTTCTTTAGGAAGTGAAAAAAAAAGATACAAGGGCTAGCATATGAACTAATTTAGATAAAAGAGTAAGAGACAACCTCTATTACACTCACTAGAATGGCTAAAATGAAATACTGACAACGCAAAATATTAGCAAGGATGTAAAGTAACAAAAGTTCTCACTCATATTAGTGGAACAACTAATATGGCATAGAAAGCAGAGGCAGCAAGGGCTGGCAGCTTCTTATCATCCAAGTCATATGGTGATACAGGCCTTGCTAGTAAATTATGCAGGGCAAAAGGGCAAGGGACCGTTCTTCAATTCTTCCTAGAAGAAGTGGCAAAGACCTTTCAGAGAAAAAGCTGGAGGAGCTATTTGGAGAAGCTAAGGGCAGCTCTTATCAACCAAACTGCCTGAAATGTAGGCCCTGCTAGTCACAGTTACGCCCAGGGCAGGGCTAACTGGGGTGATCATTCAAACAGAAACTTACAACTAAGCCAGGCAGAATAAGGAGGCATCAAATGTAATTTCTTTTATGCCATTACAAGTCCCCAAAACATTATGCTGAGGAAAACAAACAAACAAACATAAAAAGTGTTATATTCTATAATTTCACTTGTATGAAGTTCCAGAAAACGGAAAGCTAATCTATGGTGATAGAAATCAGGACAGTGATTGCATCTGGATTGAGGTATAGGGATTGACTGAGAAGGGACATGAGGATACTTTCTACAGTGATGGAGATGTTCTATATCTTTTTTTTTTTTTTTTAAGATTTATTTTATTTATGTATTTATTTCTCCCCACTCCCTTGTTGTTTGCTCTTGCTGTGTGCTGTGTCTTTAGGAGGCACTGGGAACTGAACCCAGGACCTCTGATGTGGGAGGCAGGCACCTAATCTCTTGAGCCACCTCCATTCCCTTCTATATCTTGATAATGGTGTGGGTCACACAAGTGTATGCATTTGTCAAAAATTAGTTGGGGAAATGGATGTGGCTCAAGAGATTGGGCTCCCATCTGCCATATAGGAGGTCCAGAGTTTGTTTCCCGGGGCCTCCTGGTGAAAGGCAAGCTGTCCCACGCAGCGAGCTGGCCCAAGCGGAGAGCTGGCCCATGTGGAGTGCTGGCTTGTGCAGAGAGTTGGTACAGCAAGATGATGCAACAAAAAGAGACACAGAGGAGAGACAATAAGAGATGCAGCAGACCAAGGAGCTGAGGTGGCTCAAGAGATTGAGCACCTCTCTCCCACTCCAGAAGGTCCCGGGATTGGTTCCCGGTACCGCCTAAAGAGAAGACAAGCAGACAGAGCAGAACACACAGAGAGCAGACAGTGAGTGCAAAACAA
>JAQZBX010008180.1:0-37114 GCA_029593785.1 Cabassous unicinctus | reverse complement strand
TTTTCACATTAATTGTCTCCAAACTTTTTGATCACACACCTTTATCAGTTAAAAATATGTAAACAAGAACTCCCAATATGAGTATTATCTGTATGCACACATATGTATTATGTACATATATACACACATGCAAACCAATGTTCTAATGTATTTGTACAAGATAAAACATTATAAGGTTGAAATAAAACTATAACATAAACATGAAATAAGTGCTATTTAAAGTTTTCTTTTTAATCTTTGGCAGAGCTGATTAAATTATCACATTTTTATGATACAATGTAGCTAAGAGACCTTATTTGTGGAGAAAGCAGAGCATGAGTTCTACCAATTTTTTTTTTTATTCATTTGCCTTTCAAAAAGAAGTGTCTTCAAATTATTGGCTTATTTTCAGGAATGCTTTAAAGTCACTTATCCATTTTGTGAGGGTTGGTTAAATATAGATAATGTAAATAAATATTCAGCAAGGCAGATGCAAACCACCCTGTGTGGCAATTAAGGAATGCTGAGAAAGCAGATCCACCTTGTAGGGTTGCTTCTGCAGTCAGAACCAATGGAAACAAAAGCTGTACCGCAGAAGTTTGGGTGCAATGGAGAGGCTCATAAGTCAAGAATATGGTCTACTAATATGATTCCTCCTCATTAGCCCTTGGATCTTCAATTAACAAAACTTGAAATTAAGATATTGTAGTGGTTTGGAGTTATGCACCCCAGAAAAACATGTTCTTAAACTTAATCCAAGGGAGCGGAGATGGTTCAAGTGACTGAGTGTCTGTCTCCCACATGGAAGGTCCCTTGGTTTGGTTCCGGCACCTCCTACAAAAAATAAATAAATAAATAAATAAATAAAATTTTAAAAAGATAAACTTACTCCATTCCTGTGGGTATGAACCCATTGTAAATAGGACCTCTTGATGAGGTTACTTCAGTTCGGGTGTGGTCCAACTAAGGATGGGACTTAACCCTGTTACTGAAGGCCTTATAAGGAAGGCCACAGAAAGAAAGCCACAGGGAGCGGCCAGAAGCTGGAAATCAATGGACCCTGGAAGAGAAAGGAGAAGCCAGGAGATACCACCATGTGCATTGTCAAGTGACAGAAAAGCCAAGGACCAGGGATATCCAGCAGCCAGCCCCAGGATGCCAAAGTCTTCTGGGGAAAAGCATTGTCTTGATGACACCTTGATTTTGGACTTCTTCTAGCCTCAAAACTGTGAATCAATAAATTCCTGGTGTTTAAATCAACCCATTGACACATAGCAGCTAAACTACAGGCATTAGAACTCAGCAGGGGACATCATACAACCCTAACTGTGAAAACCACAAGGCTGATCTCCATGATAATTGAATTCTAACCTCTCCCTTACCTTGTTCCTTCTGCCAAACTGTCTTGCACCATGTCTGAACTCTCCAATAATACTTTTGATTGTTTCTCTCTCCTTGTCTCTCTGGTCTGCTTTCTGGCCCAGGAGTGGGGAAGCAGCAGTACCTTGAAGGCAGAACTTGCCCATCCCTTAGAGATAAATCTAATACCTATATCCCCTGAAGAAGAATAAATGACTAGAATAGGTTGAAAAATTGACCCTAGAAGAGCCAGGATTAAGTTATTGAGGTTAGGAACAGGATTAAGGAAAAGATCAGACAGTGACGGACAAGGAATAATGTCTGAAAGCTGTGCTTTGGACATTATAGGGAGGGGAAATACAAGAGCCTAGATGTTACCTGCTGCCTCTTACTTTCCTTCTAGGCACTGAGAAATGGATTATTTTCTTCTATATATTTTGTCTACAAACTGGATATTGATCAATGTGGGTATGGTGGGACAGTAAAACTAGGCAGGCTTTTACTAGGCAGGGAAGGAGTAACAGGTAATAGATATGTCTACCTAATAACTTAAATATTTATATTGAAAAAAATAAACTCCATATAAAACACTAATCATTAATGAGTGTATTATGCAGGTTCACGTCCAAATTAGTACTGTCTCTCTACCTGAAAATTTACTTGCTTTAAAAGTTTAATTTAATCCTGAATTTCTTGGTTTGTTTTTAATTTTAAGGGTTTATTAAGCATTATGCATTGTATTGACCGTTGATAATATAAAAAAACACTTTTTACCAAATTGCCTGTAAATTCTATCTTAATCTTTTTTAATGTAGACCCAAAAGGTATTCTAGTAAATATGTAAATATGAACTTTAGATACACTGCTTTAAAATTGATAAGCATGCGAGGAAAAGTTAACGCCACAAAATGGGAGTGTAATTACAACATTAATCTCTTTGGGTTGGTGACCTGGAAGGAGGGTCATTTCTGAAAAAAGAAGAAGAAGCATCTTGAGAGACTGTATCAAAAATCAAGGAGTATCTAGGAGTTTATTAACCAACCAGAAGATGCAACTTGGCTAGGAAAATCTTGAAGCGGGAGACAAGTAGTGATTTAGGGGAAATTGTATGTGCAAACGAGAAAGGCCTGGGGACTATAGCTGGATAGATAGACTGAGCAGAATCTGAGCACAAGGAGCTGATTAAATTAAAAAAAAAAAAAAGAGCAAGAGAGCTAACATCTTGCTGAGCTCCTAACTGTTGTCAAACTGTGAACTGTCAATGTCACTGTGTATTTATATATTGTGTATTTATTGTATCTGTGTATTTGTTATATTTCTTTTCTTTTTTCCATTAAAAATAGTGTTTGTCCTATAAATGGCCTGATCTTGGGCTGCACTGAAAAGGCATATAGGATGCATGGAGACCACAGAGAATATGAGAGGAAATAGAGATCACACATACTAAAGAGTGTCTAAAGCATATATGTACAGGGAAACAGATATGGCTTAAGCGATTGGGCTCCCGTCTACCATATAGGTGGTCCAGGGTTCGATTCCCAGGGCCTCCTGATGAAAGGCAAGCTGGCCTGAGCTGAGAGCTGGCCCCCGTGGAGTGCTGGCCTGCACAGGAGTGCTGGTCCACGCGGAGAGCTGGTGCAGCAAGATGACACAACAAAAAGAGACAAAGAGGAGAGACAACAAGAGATGCAGCAGACCAGGGAGTTGAGACTGTGCAAGAGACTGAGGACCTCTCTCCCACTCCAGAATGTCCCAGGATTGGTTCCCAGTGCAGCCAAAAGAGAAGACAAGCAGATACAGAAGAACACACAGAGAGCAGACAGGGAGTGCAAAACAACGGGTGGTGGTGGGGGGGGCAGGAATAAATCTTTTAAAAAAATAAAGCATATATGTCAGCTTAAGGAATAATTATAAAGTGCATAGCCATAAAAATGCCTCCTAGGTCAAAAAATTGAACCTTACCAGCATCCTGGAATTTCCCTGTGTGCCTTCCTTTATCACAACTGTACTCCTTGCCATGAGCTCAGGAAGCTATTATCTTATAGTCTTCTAAAATCTTTATAATTTAGCCTTTTACATTTAAGTTTTTAATCAACTCTGAATAAGTTTTTGTATATGAAATGACATAGGGCTCAAACCTTTTCCCTCATTTGGATTCTCAATTGCCCAGTATAATTTATTAAAAAAAACAAAAACTCCACCTCCAAAACTTTGCCTAAATCAAATAGCCATTTGTGTACGGATCTATTTCTAGGCCCTAAATTTATTTAGCTTCCTTTAAAGAGACACTTTAAAAATTTCTTAATTTAATCCTCCTATTATTTTAACTCCTTTTTCTCGAGCCCTTACTCTGTCTGAGGCCCTTGCAGTATTTAACTATCTTCATTCAATCTTCACAAAAACCCTATGAGTGTGTTCCTACTGTTATCCCCGTTTTACAAATTGTGTGGAGGTAAAGTCACTTGCCCAAGATCACTCAGCTAGTTAATGACACAGGAAAATTTCTAACATAGGACTGCCAGACAGCAAAGTCCCTGCTTGTGTGTTGTGCTCTGAAGCCCAAAGACCTTTCACAGTGATTCCCAGCAATCCTGCTATATCTTGGATCATTTTGGCCACAATCTTTTAGGCAAAAAGTTTAGGACCATCCAGCCCTCTTAGAAATATAAATCGCTCTCTGTGTCTATCTGTCTGAGGACACGTCTGCTGATTGAATTCTAATTCTTTGTCTATTTAGAGAATCAAATATCAGTCAGCCACTCAGGCAGCCAAGCCCCAGGCTCTCAGCCCTGTGCTCTCGCCAAGGGATCTTGGCTATGTCTGGGGTTCTCCTAGAATAGTTTGATACTTGATATTCATTCTTCAGCCTAATTTTCAACCTGTGATATCTTCCTGAGTCCACATAGGGAGCTGATTGTGCAGTTTTTCCTTTGTGTGCAAAGAATGTTTCATCATTGGCCCAGATTTACTCTTCTCAAGGGTGTCAGTGAGAGATGGCAGCCTGCAGAAAGGAGAGAGCTCATTGGAGGATTAGAAACGGTTCCTCAGATTGACGTTGCACAGCTTGGATTGCCAAGCAGGGCTACATTTCAGAAGGGATAAATATACAAGGCCTGTGTCAGAGCTGAAATCTGGTTCATAAAAAAAGAATCTGTTAGGGGCACTGCCATTCACACGGAATTTGTAAAATCTTTGATCATGAAATATTCTCAGAATGTTGGCAATCACTTCTAGGTAACCCCACTTACCCAATAGTTACCAAAGCTGCCAGACATGCTGGTATGAAATGCTCACATAAGGTCAATAAACGATATGGGAGTTCATGGCCTCTCTCTGAAATATCTTACTGACTCTGAATATGTGGGATTTAGATCATCTTTCTCGCAGCAAAAACACATGTCAGAGTGTGGTCATTGCTGTCATCCCATCCACACGACATTGCCTCATGCTAACATAGCCCCCACGAGGGTCTATGAGGAATGGATACAACATATGGCTTTGTTGTTTAAATGCTTTACAGTTATTTGTTCCAAGGCTCCCAACTTGAGATATGATGGCTAAAGGCCAGAAACATTTTGGAAAGAATAGTTCATGTTTCGTCCCAGCCTCATTGTCATGCCTGGTGGTCCCCAGCAACACATCTGTAGGTTTACTGACAACCTGTCAACAATAACATGGTTTTAGCTCTTAACACAGGTGGTGCATTCTGCTGGGAAATGTGGTAGACAATGTGAGGCCACTGCTTGGGTGTGCAGTGATTATTCCCTCTTTTTCAAGACTCAGAAAGATCCTACTGTACTTGCTGGGTGTAATGTACCTGTGGTTATTAACATTTTGTATCACTAGGTTCCTCATTCACAGTCTATAACATGAGGATGCTTTCACAAGTGTCATTTATTTGTTTATTTATTTTGCTTTCTTTCACCAGCATTTGTTACCACTATCTGAATGGGCTCCAAAAATGACCTCAGAAGTATTAGATTTATTTACAAGAAGGGAAGATATAGATTCTTTCACGACAAAACCCTGAATTGCTGTGATACCACTTCTTCAAAATCCGTAAGCTAAGTGTTTATTTCAGAATCTCCTGGCACTGGAGAAAACTAGGAAAATGAGGAAAGAATACTCAATTTAACATTTTCTGCACTTACATAAAAATAGTTTCATGAAAAGATGTTTCTCAAAGTCTGAATTTTTGCTGTGAGTTCCAAAAATTGCTGGCACAGATTGATTCACTATAAGTGGGACAAAGGAAAATCAGTAAAAACCTATAATGTTATATTTTGGAAGTGATCTTTAACAGATAGTGTCTAAATTTATAGAGGATGTGTTGGCAGCGAGGAGATTGGCATTGATTAGAAAGTCTGGGAGAATGTAAGTTATAGACAGATAGCTGCTGAGATATTTCTCTCTCATTTGTTGATTTGAGATATGACAGCAGAGAGGCCTGCTCTTCTGCTTACACTTCTGAATAACAATCTTTCTGGGAGCATTGAGAATTGAGAGAGAGACTCTCCAATGTATTCTAAGAAAAACTAATAAAAGAAAAAGGCCCATGTCTGTAAAAAAGATTGAAATGGTCAGGACAGCTCATACTGCTACCGTCCCCCCACCCCACCCCCAAGTGTGTGCTAGCTGACAGCTGAAACATGAAGCAAGGTGGAATCCGAAGAATAGCAGATGAAACCAGTACTAGGCTGGTTGACATAGGAAGCCAGATGGCGACTTTTTCCTCTTCCTCAGCCCATCCTACCATTATTATTCGCAAGGACTTTTAAGAAGTTTCCCACTGGCTTCTCTGAGCGGATTTAGTGTTGGCTCCATCTGTATGATCTCCCTCCTTCAGCCCGCCTGAGTCTTCGTTCCTCTGGCTGAAGATGTTCTGGCCTCTGAGGTGTGTAGGTAAGCCTGTCTTGGAACCAGGATTTAATTAACAAGATCATTGGGACAAGGAAATTCCCCTAAGAAACTTCCCCCAGAAGGTGGAATTTATGTGGAATAAAAGTGATATGGTGCTTCACAGCTTACAAATGCTTTCCGCATCCAAGAGGGCAGTGACTCTGTCCTTTGGGACATGACTCTCTATAGCCAACCATAAAACTGACACTGAGTTTGTGCATGTACAAAGAAATCTATCATTTAATTTGACCTCATGGAGTAATCATCCATTGAATTAGCCAGAGCTGTTGTCATCCATCCCCATTTTAGAGATGAAGAAATGGAGTCTTAGAAAAAGTAAATGCTTTTCCCTAGGACTCAGGCTGTTAGATGACTGCTTCAGAACCATAACTCCATTATTTTTATTCCAAATCCAGTGTTCCTTCAACTACACTAAAGAGAAAGAAATGGAGGAGAGAGAGGCTAAAGGTAATTTGTGTTAAACATCTAAGGAAATAAATGAATTTCCAATTTTCTGTTATTAGAAAGGTTGGAGGTTTGGCCACTGTCTAACTCCAATACAGTTCTAGAGAGGTGTGGTTGTTTGGAATTGTATGTACACTAGCAAAAACATGTTCTTAAATCTAATGCATTCCTGTGGGTGTAAACCCATTGTAACTAGGACCTTTAAATGAGGCTACTTCAGTTGAGGTGTTGATTCACTTCATTCAAAATAGGTCTTAATTCTATTACTGGAGTCCTTTAAAAATGGAGTGAATACAGAGAGAAAGCCATGGAAGCAAGGAGCTGAAAGCAACAAAACCCGGAAAAGAATGGTGAGACCAGCAGAAGCTGCCATATGCCTTGCCAGGTGGCAGAGGAGCCAAGGATCGCTGATAGTTGGTCTTCAGGAAGAAAGCATTGCCTTGATGACGTCTTGGTTTGGACATTTTCTTGGCCACAAACTGTAAGCTAATAAATTCCCATTGTTTAAGCCAACCCATTTCATGGTACCTGCTATAAGTAGCCCAGGAAACTAAAACAAGAGGTCAGTTAGAGGAAGTCAGGGTCTAAGAGGGAGAGGGACTTCTTAGGGCTTGATCAGGGAGCTAGCAGTTGGTATGGAGGGATGATGTTAAGAATAGAGTAGCTGTGAAAATTAAAAACAGAAAGTAGGTTAGAGGATTCAAAAGGAGAGGGAATCAAGGTGGGGTGTAGGGACTACAATATACAAAGGCAAGAAGGGAGGGTCAGACGCTAAGGTGCTTTAAGAAGAACCTCCACTGAGCTAGGCCAAAAGCTGGAAATCAAAAATCACAACAGTAGAGTCTTGCATAGAAAAGGAAACATCTTTAATGTGTCTCTGTAGCAGAGTCATGGTGTATAGTAAAATGCCTCATAGTTCCCCTTCCTTCTGAGGATTCTAGAAAAAGTATAAGCATTAGGACCTACAGCTACTTCTGAGAGAATGGTAGTGAATGATGGTCTTAGCTCCTGAAAGTTGGGCTTGAGATCCCTGAGCCAGAACACATGAATTTTTTTTTTCATACTTCATTCCACCCTAAACACCCCCAGAGAAAGACAATGCTTTCAGGGGGGAGGGTCACCAGAAGAAAGCCAGGGGACATAGGATGAGTCCATGTTTTGCCAGTAAATTGTGTGATCTTAGACATGTCATTCAAACTTCTCCATTTATAAATGAAAAGATTAGCATAGATTTTATGTCTTAGAATGTTCCTGAGGAGTCTGATAACCTATGATACAAAGGAGAGAGCAGGTTGCAATGTTTACTAAGCATTTTGCACTTCACAGATAGGTCTCTAGGGGCTGTGCTTACATCTTGGCATTCAAATCAGGCTGGTTTCCAGATTCAGATTCATTATGCTGGTGATTTATCAGGCTTAACTAATTAATAGACCCACATAAAACCAAATGAGCCAAATTTTGTTTATTTCTCCTACCTAGGCTAAGGAAAGAAGTCAAATTTTAATAATTTGTAAAAATATAAAAATAAGAAAGACAATGAATTTGAAAACACCAGTACAAAGACTTTTTTTTTTTTTTTGCTTTGAGACAATGGCAAAATATTTCTTTGAGTATTAAGGTACAATGTGTGGGGAATGCATATAAAGAGCAGATGAATGGATTTGGTGTGTCTGTGTAGTGATATTTCAAGAGGATGGGAGTGTTTACAGAGAATGATAAATGCTAATGTTCTTTTCAAAAGGCTGGACTTGGGATGGAGGGGAGACCGGGAGATACTCATCTTAAGATGACCTCTTTCTAAGTGCATGACTCACGTTGGCTTTCAGACTTTCTGAGTGGAATACATGGCTGAAGGGGCTAACAATATTCCTTTCAGAATCACCACCTTCGGGGCTAACACCTCTGTAGATTGAAAAGAGATAAATTCCACACAGGATGAGGTTGCGTTTTATTTGAATGCATCCCCACTTGTTTTTTTAAAAATTTCCTTGCTTTACTAGTCAGTGTGTGAAGTGATTAGGATCATGGGATCTGAAGTCAGGTATCATTTAGTATCTGGGTGACTTTGAGCAAGTTATTTAATCTCTTGCCTCAGCAAATTTATCTCAAAAACAGGATTCTAATAGAACCTCAGAGAGCTGTTGTAAAGATTAAGTGATCCCCCACATGCATAGCTGGGAGGAGTGCCTGCTCAGTGCTACTGAGTGGCTCTCAGTGTTACCCATGCCCATCGCTGCTGTTGCCACATTATATTAGCGTGGCATAACCTGTGTGCCCAGGTTGAAGTGAGGAGGTTACCTCACCTCCTCAGCAGGCATCTTATTAGGGGTCATGATTGGGTGTTGGCTGAATAATGACAATTGACATTGGCTGGACTTAAAATATCAAAGTTCTTACTACTCCTTAACCACAGTGAAGTCATCCCATATAATCAATGTTGACTGCATCTTGGTTTTCACTCTAGTTGGAAATTATCTTTGTCTCCCTTCTCTCCATAACGGGAGAGGCCAGTGGAGAGCTGACTTAGGACAATCTGGTAACAATATGAACAATTCAGTGGCCTAGGATATACAGGTGACGTGTTCTGCCATTTCTTTCAGAGGTATTAGAAATTGAATTAGGAATGAATGACCATGAAAGTAGCAGCTATTATAATTCACAGATGCAGGTCACTCCAGAAATAAGATATTCTAATCTGCTTTCATGCTTGCTTAGTTCTTTATAGATTTTTGACTCTAGCAAGATAGTCTTTGCCAATCATATGGCACTATCATATGCTTGGGATGAGGAAACAGCATTTGGGAACAACTGGACTCAAGAGAATTAACATATTTCTATGCCTGTCAATATTCCCCAGAAGGGGTCAGACATTCCTTACACAGTAACTTCTTGTTATACTTTAAGTAGATCCACTTAATCTATGGAATGTTTCTAATTTTGACTATGTAAATAGAAATGGAGAAATGAGTTGGGCATATTAAAGTAGCAAAGCATACTTAAAAAACAAAATGCCTCTTTGTTCATCACTTTCTGAGGAAGTAAAGTAACATGAAGGCAAATAGCTTCTGTCCTCTGCCTTTTCCTCTCTGACATCCTGTTGACCTCAGTATGGATAATTTAAACAATCCTCACTAAGAACAAAGTAAAAGATTTCTGTGACTGGTTGGAAAACAACGAAGGGTTCTGATAATGTGATTATAATAAACATCATTATTGGCATTTTATTTCCTGAATTAATTTCTTATTTAAACAAACATTCCTTTCAAGAACCCAGTAATTGTGCATAGGAACCATCATTCATTTCTTTATTACAAGCCTAGGAGCCAAACTTTGTTGGCAAATGTGCTCTAATCTTGACTGAGTGAGGCTTGCAAACAGTTTCACTTTGTATGCACTAACAGAAGTAGGAGGGTGCAAGGATAGAAATGGGGGATGTAAAGCTACAGACTCCAGAGAACAGTGAAAATTTTCTGGAGGAATAATGACTTAAATAATCCTACACTTAACAAAAAAGGGCAAGAGAGAAAATAAGGTTGATGGTTTTGAGCTCTATTTTTTCCCTGAATTTTAGCCATTATTTTTGCTCTGAAAGGTCATCATACTCACTTTGGTCATTTTATCCTTTAAGCCGTAGAATGAAAATACTTATGTTCATCTGTGGAATCCTGGATCAATGGTATAAAGGGCATGGCAAGTGGTTGTGTGGGTTAGGGTGAGGATCAGCTGCGTATAACTAAAAACTCAAAACAACAGTGGCTGAAACAAGGTAGATTTCTCTTATTTCTCTCTTGCACAAAAGGAATACAAAGGTTGGCAGTCAAGAGCTGATAAGGTGGCTCCACACAGTCGTCAGGAACCCAGCATCCTTCCAGTTTTCTATTCCATCAACCCTAAGCTGTAGCCTTTGTCCTTAAAAGCCCCCAGAAGCTTCCTACTCACGTCCATGAACCAGGCTGCCAAATGGAGGAGTCTCTGTCTCTGCTAAGGGATCAAAGCCCCCCATCCCCCTTACTTGTACATTTACGCTTAAACTTAGCGACATAGCCAAAGAGCAAGAAAGGTTGAGAAATGTGTCTTCAGCTCGGCAGCATTGCATCCGGCTAAAACCTTGGTTTTCCATGACCAAGAAGAGAAACATATATATTAGGACACAGTCTCTATGCTCCAGTCTCTATGCAGAACATGGCAATTGGTTCTAGGGGCCAGTGGGAGAGAGAGATTGAAAAGATACTGTGAAATAATGCTTAATCTTTAAGGAATCTATATTTGTGTTCTTTAAGTTTTCTGTTTCTATGTAATGCATATAATATATAAAACATATAACAGGTTAGCAGGTTACATCGTCAAACTCATGTTTCAATAATGTAGGACTTGCAAAAATTAACCATAGAAAGCGAAGGTCATAAGAGAATTAAATCAGGATGTTAGACTTCCTATTCTTCTCAGACCAACTGTCTGCTCAAGAACTTACATGCCCTGATATTGTGGGCATCACATATATACAATCCCTTTCTGATTACAAAAGACAAGGGTATATGCAAAGAGAAAGTAATTCTGAGAGGGGGGAGACCCAGCCACCTTATCACAACCAAATGGATGGGTCTAGAACTACTGCTCAGTTGTTGAAAAAAACTGACTTCCTAGCTGACTGAAGAGAAAACATATAAAATATACTTAGAATAACATATCTCTGAAAAGCAATTGTGCAGATACTAATAATAAAGAGTGTATTTTTATTATAAGATTGAGTAGAGTAATAACTATATTAATAAGTAATAATAAGATACTAAGTATATTAACATGCAATAAGATATTAATAAGTATAATATTAATAATGAGTATACACGGAGGATACCCATTGGCTGAGGGGCTTGCTAGCTCCTCTCCTCACAATGTTGATTTAAAACATCCCTCAGAGTTTAGCAGAAAAGATGTGCAATTTTTTCACCTGTTCCTCCAGAAACAGTTGAAGCATGGGTCAGAATCCATCTGTCATCCCATAAAAGCCAAATAATGAAAATTTTAATGGAAACTAAGGGCAGGAACACAGACACCCACCTGCACATGAGAGAAAGGACACCTCTCTGGGGGGTCTTTTGTTCTCTGCTCTGGCTATAAGGGAATCCAGGGTCTGAGCCACACCACATGGAACTAACTGCTGGCTGGTGACCCTGAATGACCTGCAGTCTTCTCAGGGATCCCTGTGAAAAATGTAACCTTATTGACTTTACAGTTTTATTTAGTCTCACTACTAGGGATGGATCAGTCTTTCTCACTGACCTGAGACAACCTCTTGCAGCTGTGGCTTTGAGAAAATTCTTCGTCAGCCCTCTGGCAAGGACAGAAATGGAATCAGGAAAGAATCAAATAAGTCCTCTTGCTTTGGATTTCAAAGTCCCCTTAGATAATTGAGTGGAAGCCATTTAAGGAGAATGAATGGGCAGTGATTTTCCTCAGACCTGCGATGGCCAACCCAGCAACTTTACTGCCCATGTACAGAGAGAAGATACTGGGGAATTAGACCAGACATATTACTAGCAATATCATATAAGGCAGAGACTTCATCTCCAGGATCTCAAAGCCCTCTGATATAGTCTCGGGTTTCCTGGGTTTTGACCTGCTCTAGGTGCAATTGAAAAGCTTGATGTGCTACCCTTCTTAGGCCTCTTCCATGTAGTTGGGTAAAGACAACACCTGCTCCTCCTCTTGCTTCCCCTTGAAGATTCCACTGTGCTGTGTTTGGAACAAGTACAAGTAGATTGGAGGCACCAGTAAGACCCACTAGAGAGAGACTAGGGAATTGGGATGCTCTCAGCTGCACAGGGATATTCTTCTAGGCTTCTACTGAATAAGAAGTCATGGAGAGCTATAGAAGGATAACAGGTAAGACTTTCAAGCTGTTTGTGGATAAAAACAATATTTGTTTATCCAGTTAAAATCTATGATGCCCATTTTAGCCCAGGCACTAAATTAGGAAATAGGGATACAGTTGTGAATAAAACTGATCCTTCTGTCATAGAACTTATATTCTCATGGGAAAAACAAACTTTGAACAATCAAATTCATAATTTATTATTTAATTGCAGGTGTGATAAAGTACTATAAGCCAGTACCCAGGTTTACAAAGTTATATTACAAGGGCACTGACTCAGCCTAAGCATTCAGGAACGCGTCCCTGGAGCTCTACAATGAGAGGTAAATTGATATCTAAAGGATGAAGAGGAGCTAATTAGCAAAGATGTTTTTCCTAGCAAAGGGAAAAGCAGTGGTGAGGCCCCGTGGAAGAGAGAGAGCATAAAGACAAGAAAACAGTGACTCTGGTGCACAGTGAGCAGCAAGCTTCTCTAGAAGAGGCTGAGGGGGCTGATAGGGATTCTGCATACTGTGGATAAAGAGAAGTTTCTAAAAGCTCCCAGATATGAAAGAGGGTACACAGAATTAAGTGTACACTCTCGTCTCTTGCTCTTTAGCTTCTGATTTGAGAATCTCTAGCCAATGAGCTTCAGATCTTAGGAAAGACTAACTTTAGGCTTTACACAAAACTAAGTTCTATGAGATGAATACTAAGCAAATGTTCAGAAATATCAAAATTAAACTAATGTTTTCATCTGATGGAATATGGCTATAATTTAGTAGATTTGGCCTTGGCACTTGAATTTATTCATCTTTAAAAACGTGCAAATATTTTAACCTCCTGATTTGTATCATTCATAAGTTTCTACAGAGAGCAGCAAATACATGCCAATTAGTAGTGAAGGGGAAACAGATTTCCCTGGATCAAGAAATAATTTTATTAGGCATATAGGAGTAAAGTACTCTCCATTGCTGCAAATCTGGATACCACACTTTAACCCTGATTAAAGAGAAGTATAAAGACATCTAGGTAAAAAGAGAATGTACCCACAGACAAAAACTTTTAAGTATTAATTAGCAAAGCTAAAAGTTCCCAGTCTACCATTCCTGAAATTTAAGCACCTGACTGAGACTTGAATAGTTTGTATTTCTTTCTCCAACTCCCATTTTTCCAGAAGTGTTAGAAGGTGGGGCTATTTTGCTTGCTGTGACACAGACTGCTAGCTGGTCACCAACCCAGTTCTTCCTTTTCCTAAGCACTCAGCTAGATACAATTCCCAGCTTCCTTGCAGTCACAAGTGTCCAATGGAGCTTGAGTGCAAGTGATGTAGGTCACTTCTAAGCCTAGCCCATAAAACTTTCCCACAGGCCACCCTCTGTGCTCCTTTACCTTCATTGTCACATAATAATGTCACATAATAATGTGACAATGTCCA
Source organism: Cabassous unicinctus (assembly GCA_029593785.1). Taxonomy (NCBI): domain Eukaryota; kingdom Metazoa; phylum Chordata; class Mammalia; order Cingulata; family Chlamyphoridae; genus Cabassous; species Cabassous unicinctus. The sequence continues at coordinate 23,123 of JAQZBX010008180.1, read as the reverse complement.
CACTGACTTTGGAAATTACATAATGAACATGGTGGAGCAGTGAGCTGGAAGGAGCCTGGGTCTCTGAATCATTGCTCATAGAAAAGTGACTTGAGTTCAATTCACTTTTCATTTCTGACCCATGACAAATTTCCTTTTGTGATATTTGCTATGATTTAAACTTTGTTTGCTATATTCTGTTCTTGTATATGCATTAGGAGGAGATTACATGTCAGTTAGCTCAATCTACCATGTTGTTGCAACCAGAACTATATTAATAAGATGCATATTATCAGTGCTCTGGTGAGTAGCAAGACTAATAATTTAGGAGATAGTTTTGATTCTTGCAGTGCTTCTTGGCATCATTATAACCTATTGTGCATTTATTACAATTGACCTTGCTGATTGGTTGTTGAATGACATGGGTTTCTTATTCTCACATATTTTGTGGATTGGTCTGATCATGGGAAAGAGATTACACTTTATGAGCCCCACACTTGAGGAGAAGGTGTCTCCATTTAGAATAAAAGGTATTCAAGTTATATGTCTGAAATTCCTAAGTGAGATACATTCTCCAAAAATTGTACTATTACTTGATAATTTGGAAGAGAGGGAGAAATTGCACAGAAAATAGTGAAGGCACCTAGGGAAGAAGGGCAGAATGGAGGGTGGTAGAGCAAGAAAGGAATTGTTTGGCTATGTGAGGAGGAGGGTATGATAGCATAGTGGTTAGGAGTCAGACATCCTGGATTTGCTATGTGCTAGCTGTGTAACCTTTGGCAAATTACAAAACCTCTCTGAGCATCATTTTACTCATATGTAAATAGAAAATGATAATATTAGCTATCACATATGTATTGTTTGGATAAGATACATGTAAATGACTTAAAACAGATCCTGGAACAAAGTAAGCTCTGGATATATGCTAGATATTAATAATGAAATTACTCTAGAATATTAAAATTGCCTCTCCATTAGAAAATGGTAAATGTGTTTGTTTTCTGGCAGCTTCTAAAAAGGCACTTCACCAGGCCTCCTTTGAGTTCAAGTCTGTTATTTTCCAACAGAACAGTACCTTTTTAAACTGACATTCCTATCCAATCTTCCATTTTTGAATTAAAGGGCATAAAAATGCATAAAGTCATGGCAGCAGAACTGGGCCAGCTCTTCCCTCCCACAGCCCCTCCACATCACTATTTGGAAATGCTCACCATGGCTCACTGTCATCCAGTTGCCACCACCACTTCTTGAAAGATTCAAAACTGCGTGATTCCATTGCCAGTGTCGGAGTGAGGACTCACAAAGAAAACCTCCTATCAACTTTTCTAGACACCTTCAGGAACCCTCTTGAAAAGGCCCAACCTTTTGCTTTGAAGAATACCTCTTACCTTTTAATAGATACTGTTCTAATGAAAGTTGTTCATAGATGCCTTGAAGTACATAGTAGTGCACAATAAATGACAGCTACTATTATGACTAGTTTCTTTCATCACTGTCCTATCTATGTAAAGGCCTTATCTTCACAAATATCCGGACAATAGCAGTTTTGTGTTTTGCCCAAATTCTATGAAGTTTAACATTTTTAATACTAATGAGATTTATAAATCACTCTCTGGCATAATTTGTAACTTTTAGAATCTTTGATGTTAGAAAAATGACCCAGAACAAGATACAAAATTGAAAAGGAAAGAGTGATCAGTTTCAGAGGTAACCACAGATGCAGAGCAAATGGAGGGGAAAAGTGTTTCTGATTATATAAGAGATAGAATATTTTGAGAAAGGAGACATTGGGAATTGCCTTTCTTATGTCTGAGTAGCTCTTCTTTTGAATACTTACAATATGGCGCTGTTAGTCCACTGAGTAGTCATGACTTGACAGAGGACATGACCTCCCATGCAGTTTCTTTGTTCTCGCCTGTCTTGCACAGGCCCATTACATTGGGGAATGTAGAAAAGCAATTGGGAACTGATATCTGGGCTGACAGGAGAAACCCGACCTTCCTTTTTTATTCCTGTTCAGTCAATCACTAATTTAATCATTTGCCCACATTCCTTAGAGCTCAAGACAAGGAGCCAAGCCAGAGGGAAATGAGGTCTCAACTTTAGAAAGATATTTCTCCATCATTTGTCATCTCTCTTCTCTGGTTTCTGAGTTCTGAGTGTGAACTATAAAGAGATGGATGGCTCGTTTTTATTCCAATCCCTGAAGCAGGGGCAGTGGGCAGGAAGCGGCAAATTCATCAGTTGTTTGTGCTAGAAGGGCCTCCTCCAACAAGGTAAGCTACATAAATTCTTGTCTACTGATTCACACAAAACTTTAGGGTTGACAATCAGTTCTATTCCATCTCCTGAACTTGATAATAAGTCGGCTGAGGCTCATTTAGGGTGATTTGCTGCCCAAAGTTCCACTAAAAGTGGCAGATTCCATTCTATTGTCTAGTAACTAACACTATCGATAAATCAGGTCCCTAAAACATGATGTCACATTTTAAGACATCCGGTCTTCAAATGACTTAATAGAATAATATTCTCCTCACACCTATATTATTACTTGATGTGAGTGACAGAACTCTTCAATTTAGAAGGTCCTTGAGATGAAGAAAATCTTCCTGCTCAGTAAGATTGGGCTAGAACTGACCTCTTCAGGCTGACTTCCATTCTGGTCATTGCTGCTGTGATATGAAGAGGATAACTGATGTAAACCACCATGGCTGAATGCAAAAGGGTATTGGGTATACAGCTTTAGAAAAGAGATGATGACAATGGTACTCCACTTCATTCCACAAGCAGCCCCCTATACCACTGGCTCTGAGCACTGTTTCAAGAAAGCTCTCCAGGAGCTTTCCTCACTTATTGCATAAAAAGGCAATTAGACATAGCTTCACCAGAGACCTTGAAGGACAGAGATTCTGAAAGACCTTGAGCTTTATTCTGTAGCATCCACCCTTGGACAAAGAATGACTAATTAAGATTAATTTCTAGCTTACATAATGCCGCTTGCACAAGAATATGTTTGAACTCTAGTGTATTGACACTGGCAAATGAGGCCAGACTTTTGGCAGGTTTTTCAGATAAACAATGCCAAGCTGGCTAACTTCCTATATTTCTCTAGTCTTTTTTGGAAAATACCTAGAACACTTTCCAAGAAATTAGTTTAGGTCAGTCAGAGTTTATTCTGGATAATACTGTGTTTATTGTTGCTTAAGACTCTAAGTCAGTATCAACTCCCTTTCCAGACCCAAGTCAGTTAACGCTGACATACACATGGGCTTTTTTTTGCTCTGGGCGTGAAGGCAACTGGAAGTTGTAGGACACACAAATTATATTTCCATGTGATTTGAATTGACCATGGTCTCACTGTTAATTCTGAAACTTTGAGGGGACTCTGATTGATGATAAAAGAAATGGTACTTTACAAGTAATTTGGAAAGCTAAGGGTTTCCCTGTGTCTACCCCTTTCCTGACTGGATTGAAGCGGGTATGCCTGAATGGGAGGAGCCCTAGACCAGGTGCAAGGGGCTGGGTTTGAATCTGGACTCTGACATTTACCAACTAGTTCCATGGGGCACAAAGTGTTAAATGGCCAAGTGTTTATGTTAAATTCCAATAAAGCCAAGGCCAATCTAAGGGTCAGTTTATGATAGAATGAACTTCTCATCCAACAATGATTTCATTGTTATGACCATTTTGTTATTAAAATTTTTAGCTGACAAAGTTTTCAAATTTTGACATTATATTGCAGAAACAGTAATTTTCAGTACTGTCAGCTACTAGAATGCTCCTATGGTCATTTTACTCCTAATTTCAATACCAAATAGTTAACCCCCCTTCAATTCTAGTGAGTTAAAGAGCAACATATATATATGTATATATATATATGTATATATATAAAAGCCAATTCTACTAGTCTCAGATACTGCTAATAGTGATACCACCCAGATCTTTAATGCTCCTTGCTTTCTAGTAGTAATTAACTAAGATAAAGAATTATCTTTTCTTGTTATCTACCAGAAGATGTAATTTTATTGAAATAATGCCACAAACTGAAGCTCTGTGAACTGCTTTTAAAAACATGCTTTCTGAATAAGATTATTCTACATAAAATTAAAGGTTTCCACAGTTGTCATAGTTATTGCGGAATTTTACTGACGGCTAGAATTCCAAAATATAAAGCACACGAGTAGATTTTCACTTTATGTCTGGAATGCAAATCTACTTGCATTTTCAGTTGATAATAAATTCAAATAGCTTGCCCTGTTTGTTTTACCATCCTGTTTTTTTTCACTGATTAAATTGATCAAACTCCAGTGGTTCATATGATCAGTGATCATATACATGTTAAAAATACCAAAATCTATGAAGACTTCAGCCTTCCAAAGACTAGCATTGCAGCGCAACTCAAAGAGCAGATTTTGGCCAAATCTTCAGGCTGATGCTAAACTATATAAGGTTGGGCAGTTTGCTTAACCACTGTAAGCTTTACCTTCTTCATCTGTAAAAGGCGGACACCAAGTGTTCCTCCTACCTAGATTGTTGTTAAGATAAGAGCTAGGCAATAAATAGACAGGACTATACCTACACATAGTGTTATTTCAGAAATGTTTCGCGCATCTATTATGCAAGCAAATGGCAAGGACAGAGTGCCAGTGTGACTGGTGCTTGTGATGTTTTGTTCCTTAAAATCTCCCTGCCAGGTAACCCATAATTAAGCCATCCTTTGCAGTACTCTGTACCTTTGTTCCCCTGACACAGCTTATTCAAGGCCTTGACTGCCTCATGCCTGGTCTATGTAGTTAACCTCATTAATGGTCTCCCTATCTCAAGGCCTCTCTTGACCATTCTGTCCAGAATACCAGGACCAGATTCATCTTTTAGCAAATTTTTATCATGTCATCTTACAATCAAATATGACTTCCCGCTGCTTCCCAGATGAAGTCTGAACTGTCTTTAAAACCCCTCACAATCTGGTTCCAACCTACATTTAAAATCTTAATTTTTACTACTCTGCTACCCATTTCCTATGGTCTAATCAAATCCAACCTCCTTTTTTTCCTCCACGTGACTTTTTGTTTTTCTGAGTCTGTATCTCTTTTAGCTTTAAAACATTTTAAATAAAAGACCTTGCTTCTTCTCCTCGGCTTGTCTACCATTGCAAGCTCATTCTAGATCCATAGCATAGAGTGGATTATATACATTCATTTCATTTCAAGTATATAAATAGCTTCTTTTTTAAAAAAAAGTCAATATATAAAATTATAAGGAAAAAAGTAAAAATTACTTTGACTTCCAATATTGAAATAACCACTATGAGCATTTTGGTGACTTTTCTTTCTTGCAATTTTTTATGCAAGAAAGGAAGACATATATTTATCTTCTATATAAATGGGATAAAATTATACTTGCTGTGATAGTTAAGCTCTTGTGCCAACTTGGCTAGGTTACGGTTTCCAGTTGTTTGGACAAGCTAGCATCGGCCTGATTGTTACCCTGAGGGTATTTCATGGATTAAAATCATTAGTCGGTTGATTGCATCTATGGCTGATAACATCTACAATCAACAAAAGATATTGCCTTCAGCAAGGAGAGAAGACTCATCCAATCAGTTGAAGACCTTAAAAGATCTTAAAGGGAGAACTGAGTATTTCAGCAGTCAGAAGGAAAACTTTCTATCTCTACTTCAGCCAGCCAGCTTCTCCTGAGGAGTTCAACATCACCACTGAGTTCCCAACTTTCGGCCTGCCTTACAGAATTCAGACTTGTCAATCCTTACGGTTGTGTGAACCAATTCCTATAAGAAATCTCTTAATATTTACATAATATATCTATAATATATATATATATATCTATAATATATATATACTAATATACCTGCCTTTTCATGATAGACAGTTTTATATAGAAATACAACTTTATTTTTTATTTTGTTTATTGAATAACTCCTTCACCTCTCCTCATGCTAAGCAAACAGGCTAAAGGCAAGATTTTTGCCAAGAGAATTAATGTACATATTAAGCATATTAAGCACTCTAAGAGCTGAGATAGCTTCCTTAAATGTGTGAAAGAAAATGATCAGAAAAAGAAAGAAGCCAATGAGAAAGTACCTGGGTTCAACTGAAGTGCCAGCCTGCTCCACCCAGAGAAGCACACTTTCTGAGAACCAATGGAAAGGAGCCTGAGCTACTGGAATCTATTTCATATGAATTCATAGCATAAGAGGTGTAAAAAGAAATAAATAAAAGACTTGTGGATTGTAAATTAATCGTTTGCATTTGCTCTTATGTTTTGCTCACATTAATATTGGGTTATTTTATCCTAATCAAGTAATACATTTTTTTGGTATATTTCTCTGACTGGGAGCCTTCTGAAATGGTTCCCAATGATCCCCAGATCCGGTATTCATGCTCTTATGTAATCCTTTCTCTTTGAGTGTGGGCTGGACCTACTGACTTGCTTCTAAAAATGGAATATGGCCAAAGTGGTGGAGTATCACCTCCATGATTAAGTTACAAAAAACGATGACTGCCATCTTGCTGCCATTTTCTCTGTGGCTTTTCTTAGGTGCTTACTCTGATGGAGAGGGCCACTTGGCAAAGAACTGAAAGTAGTCTCTGGCCAACAGCCCATAAGAAACCAAAGCACTCATCTCAACAGCCTTGGAGAAAATAAATCCTGTCAATATCCACTTGAGTTTGGAAGTGGATCCTCTTCCAGTCAAGCCATCAGGTGAGACTGTAGTCTGGCTAACATTTTTTTTTATTAATTTTTAAAAAGATACTTAGATTACATAAATGTTACACAAAAAATATAGGGATTCCCATATGCCCCCCTCCCCACACCTCCCACACCCTCCCATATAAACAACATCCTTCATTAGTATGGCACATTCATTGCAATTGATAAGTGCATCCTGGGGCATTGCCAATGAGCATCGACCATAGTTCACATTGTAGTCTACACTCTCTCCCACACAGTTCTGCATGATATGAGATGATATAAAATGGCCTATATCTATCATTGCAATGTCATTCAGGACAATTCCCAAGTACTGAAAAAGCCCCCGTATTACAACTGTTTTTCCCTCTCCCTGCCCCCAGAGCCTCCAGTGGCCACTGCCTCCACATCAATGTTGTAATTTCTTCTATTGCTAGAATCACAATAGGTCTATAATAGAATACCAATAAGTCCACTCTAGTCCATAGTTCATTCCCCAATCCTGAGGATTCTAGGATGGTGATTCTACTCCACCTCAAATTGTGAGGGGGCTTTGATCCCATACAGCAGATGGATGGGACTTTCTTGCTTGCAGTTGTAAGATTTCTCATTTCCTTGGTATGGTGGTTGTCAATCCTTACCTCCTTGTTAGTTGTCCTGGGTGAGTCCAATGAACTGGAGAGTAGGTGTTGCAACTCTGCTGAGGCTCAGGGCCCAGCAGGCACATGGATAGCCCAAAGATTCCCATCTCTTGGACGTATACCTATAAACTCTAGCACCAAGTATAAGTTCAAATAGAAGGGACAGATGAGCCATGTGTAGGGAAGCTATAATTGAGTCCAACACTGTCACTCTCAGGAGCACAAACTCCAAAGTAGGGCCTATTAAAAGGCACCAAACTCTGGAGCTATCTGCCCTGACCATAAGACCTGGGTGTCTCCAGAGACCTCAGGAACCCCACTATTTCAGGTAGTATCCACTTTGGCAGTCTATGAGATCCTGCTGAGATGTGCATAAGCATTACCTCTGGGATGACCTCCCAACTCACTTTGAAGTCTCTTAGTCATATAAACTCATTTGTCTTTACCTATTCCCCCTTTTATATGAGGTCTTTTTCCAGTTGCATTGCTAGTTGGTCCTTGGTAGTAATCCCTCGGTGCCAGGAAGGCTCATCCTTGGGAGTCATATCCCACTTTGGGGGGAAGGTAATGCATTTATATGCTGAGTTTGGCTTAATAAGAGTCTGGCTAACATCTTGATTGCAGCCTTGTGAGAGACTCTGAAGCAGAGGACACAGTTAAGTTGTGTCTGAATTCCTGACCCGCAGAAACTGTGAGATAATAAATAATATGTTGTTTTAAGCTGCTAAGTCTTGAGGTAATTTGTTTTACAGTATTAAATAACAAATACAATTATATTTATTAAACTTTTATCTAGAGTATATATTACACATATTTTTCCTGATCTTTTATTTGTTTAGTAACTGAATTTATGATATCTTTTTCCATACAGAAGTCATAATTTTTATATAATCAAATATATCTATGCTTTTTTTCATGGTGTTTAGATTCCTTCAAGATAGCTGGCACTTTCACAAATGACTCCTGTGCAGTTTTATCTGGAAAGCAAATGACTAGAGGTCTTGGGGCTGAAATGATCTCAACCTATTCTCAAACTTTAGGTGGATAAGAAACCCGGTTCGCTGGCATGAGGCCTAGCCTGGCATGCTTGTATGTAAGTGTCTCTCTAACACCTGTGTAGTATCTAAAGTCTCCTCAATATTTTTCTAATATTGTAAACATTTTGTTATTTAATTTAAGTATTCACTGTATCATTTAGGGAAAAAATATAAGACAGTGACTCTCAAGATCTTCTCTTTCTTCATCCCCATTTAAAAAATTTGGATATTACTCATCAATACATATTTGTTGATTGATTATTGAATACAATTTTGAAATACATTGTCCACTCATGGCAAAGAGCTTGGTCTTGTTAAACATTCTATATTCTAGGATTGCAAAAGATTTTTCTTTTAGTAATAAAAGACAATTGAAATAATCCTGGAGTGAAGAAATGATCAAGAACATGAAATGTTTATCTATAACGTTAAAAGGGAACCCATATATAATTAGAAAATAATATTATTTCTTTATTTCACAAATATTTATCAAATGCATTTCATCTGCCAGACACTCTACTAGATCCTGGAGATAAAGGGGAGTATAAGACAAACATGGTCTTCACTTCATGGAGTTTATGGACAGACATTAAACAAGTATCCCAAGTGTGGTAGGTGTTATGAACGGGGTATGGAATGATAGCATGTGGCAGGAAACCATAACAAAGGCTGTGATGGGGAAGATCTCCAGGAGAAGAGGCATTTAAACTAAGAGGTAAAGGGTAAGTAAGAGCTAGCTCTGAAAAGTCAAGAGAGAGGAGAATCCCAGACAGAGGAACCAGACTGGGTTACTTTCTATGGGAGAGCAAGCATGGCAACACTAGGGAACTGAACATGGGAGGATTGATGGGCCAGAGTTCCAAGTGTGAAAGCGCAGGAAGAGCTGTGAGTTGTGAGGCAGGAAGGCATCTGGTGGTGGAAAACTTTACAAACCATGTTGCAGAATTCATATCTTATCTTGAGAAGAAATGGAGAGCACGAAAAGGACTTCAAGATTGAGAGTGTCATGATGAGAGCTGAACTTTAGAAAAGTTACTGCATACTGCACTTATTGTATGGAGAATGGATTGGAGCAGGACTGAATTTGAGACCACTTGGAAAGCTAAGTCAGGGTTCAGAATCACAAACAACAGAACCCACTTTAGCTAATTTAAGAAGTTTGGCTAGGAAGGTGAGATAACATGGCACTGACTGGAAAGGACAGAGTCAAAGGAGATTTTTGTTTATTATTTAGTTTTGCTTGTTTTCAGTGCAGGAAAGAATTTAGTATGATGGAAAACAGCTAATTCAGAAGGAATGCCGAAGATACATGAAAGAAGGGGGCAGGGCTAAAGTGAGATAGAGTAATAATTTGAATTCCCAAATGTATTAGTCAGCCAAAGGGGTGCTAATGTGAAATATCAAAAATGGGTTGGTCTTTACAAAGGGTATTTATTTGGGGTAGAAGTCCACAGATACCAGGCCATAAAGCATTCTGTTTCTTCTCTCACCACAGTCCATTGCCACGTGTTAGAGCAAGACAGCAGCCGGCGTTTGCCAGGGTTCAGGCTTCTGGGGTTCCTCTCTTCCCGGGGCTGCGTTTCTCTCCGAGCTTAGCTCCTGTTTCCTCCACAAGGTCAGCTGTAAACAATCAGGTGAAAGCCTTGCTTCTCTTGTCCCGGGGCCTTCTTTCCAATGTCAAAACTGCTTCTCAAAAGACTGCTTCAACTCTGTTCTTCTCCTTGCCTTTTATATTCGATTCCCCACCCACCAAGGGGTGGGGCTCAACGCCCTACTGATGTGGCCCAGTCAATGCCCTAATCATAACTTAATCATGCCCAGATTAACAGATCAGTTTACAAGCATGATCTAATTATATTTTTGGAATTCACAATTACATCAAATTGCCAGATGGCCACATTCCACCCTCTGAATTCCAAAAATACATTACAATAGTCAAAAAAACTTAAATCAGTAAAAATTCAAGTACAAAATCATATCATAATCAGTTTAAAGAAATACACTTTGTCTTCAGGCAAAATCCCGTTTGCTGTAGACCTCTGAAACTTACAAAACCATTTAACTGCTTCCAATACACAAATGGAAAGACAAAGGATAAACATTTTCAATATCATAAGGAGAAATTGGGATGTTAAACATGAGTCATGGATCCTCTGCAGTTCAGTAAACCTGCAGGGTATCCTCCATTGGATTTCAAAGTCTGAGAGTCATTCTTAAGAAGATGGTTTCTTCTTCTTGGGGCCACATGGGAACCCACACTTTCCACAGGCTTGCCCAATGGCCATTTTCTTGGTTCCACCCTCATCAAACATCTGGGTGTTGACCAAGCTCCAGACCTCACCCTCCAAGAGTGTTGGGGTGATTGCCACACCTTACCAAATCTTTGGGTTAGAGTCTTAGCCCCCCTAGTACAGTGAGGTGAAGACAACATTCCCCCTAAACTTTGGCATACAGGTTCAACCCTCTCAGAGCAACGAGTTGACCACCTGGCCTTCCCTAACTTTTGGCATACATGTTCAACCCTCTCAGAGCAATGGGTTGACCACCTGGCCTTCTCTAATCCGTGGGGGACAGGTACACCCCTCTCAGACCTATGGGGTGTTGACCTTAACCACCCTAATCTTTGAGGAATGTGCTCCACCCTCCCTGAACCCTGGGGTGGCAAAACTTTCCCAGAACATCAGGTGGGGACATCCACCCTCTTCAACTGCTGGGGAAAACTCACTCTCTCTGTACACATGGGTGGGGCTCCTCTCTTGGCCCAAGGAGATGTCTTAAGTCCAGATCTCTGCTTCCACGGTTTTCTTCTTAAAGCTGATTCTCCTTCAATCTCTCCTTTCCATGTCCTCTTTTGTCCAAGCTGACAGTGGTTTTGTTCATACAGCTTTCTCAAAAACTTTGTTTGTTTAGCATGCAGGAAGCAGGGGTCCAAGCCATCAGACAGTAAGACTTTCCACAAGTCTTTCCTAGATAACTGCATCTTCAATTCTGATTTACAAGTTCCAAGTTTAGTAAAGTCATCAAATGGGGCATTTTCATCTGGGAATTTGATTTCCAGAAACTTGGAAGTTCCGGAATCAGTTTCTGGTTTTTTTTGTGCCCAAAAGCTCAGTCCTTAGTTATTTTGCTCATCTAGTATTTTGCTATAAGCTGCAAGGAGAAGCCAAGCCAGATTCTCCGAGTTTACCTTGGAAAGTTCTTCAGCTAAATACTCCGGTTCGCCATTTTCAAATTCTGTCTTCCATATAACACCAGGAGTTAATCTTGCTAAGTTCTCTGCAACTTTAAAACATGGATCACCTTTCCTCCAGTTTCCAATAATAGTTTCATCATTTACTTCTAAGGCATCATAGAAAGTCTCTTTAGCGTCCGTATTACTATCAACACTCTCTTCAAAGTGATCTAGGCTTTTTCCATTAAGCATTTCACAATTCCTCCAAAAATACTACTTACCCATTTATAAACCCGTTCCAACATTTTGGTAATTACAAAAGCACTTCCCCACTCCTTGGTACCAAATTCTGTATTAGTCAGCCAAAGGGGTGCTAATGTGAAATACCAAAAATGGGTTGGTCTTTACAAAGGGTATTTATTTGGGGTAGAAGTCCATAGATACCAGGCCATAAAGCATTCTGTTTCTTCTCTCACCACAGTCCATTGCCACGTGTTAGAGCAAGACAGCTGCCGGCGTTTGCCAGGGTTCAGGCTTCTGGGGTTCCTCTCTTCCCAGGGCTGCGTTTATCTCCAGGCTTAGCTCCTGTTTCCTCCACAAGGTCAGCTGTAGACCATCAGGTGAATGGCTTGCTTCTCTTGCCCTGGGGCCTTCATTCCAATGTCAAAACTGCTTCTCAAAAGACTTCTTCAACTCTGTTCTTTGCCTTGCCTTTTATATTCGATTCCCCACCCACCAAGGGGTGGGGCTCAACGCCCTACTGATGTGGCCCAGTCAATGCCCTAATCATAACTTAATCATGCCCAGATTAACAGATCAGTTTACAAGCATGATCTAATTATATTTTTGGAATTCATAATTACATCAAATTGCCAGACAGCCACACCAACAAAGAGATATTTAAACATTTTGTTAACATTTATTTGTCAGAGAAAAAAATCCTTAATTTAAAACAAAAAAGCATACCTTTTTTTCCCCATACAATTCCAATTAAAAATAAGGGATTTATTTTAGGCTCTACATAATATATAGCGTTTACTTATTTGGAATTGTTTTACATTTCAGAGTTTTCTTCTCAAAACTGCATATTTAGTTTCATATTCTAAGGATAGAAGTAACTTAAACCCATTAGCTACACATTTTGTTCTAAGTGTGTTTTAAAGTTCTTTTTACTGGATTTTGTATTGGCAAAGAGTTCCCCAGTTTTTCTGTAATTCTTGCTATCCACTATGATTTTCTAAATCAGGTAATAGCTTTAGGTGCATTTACTAGATAATAAAATAAATCATTCTCTCCTAGAAAACAGCATAACTCTGTGTTACAATTGGGTGCAGTTTATGTAAGGGTAGGGCTGTAAAATCAAAATGTAAAGTGAAAATCATATTTTCTCGAAATAATCTTTGAGAAAATTTTAAGTTGGACCATAAAGTAGAGTATACCTGGTCTGGTATTTACAGTCTTCTATGGCAATATTATGTGTACATGTGTTAAACGTACAGTAATATAGAAGATATAATAAAGGGTACAGATGCAAAATATAACTCCATGGTATTTTTAATTATACGATAGCAAGATAAAGAGAATGGAAGTATTTTTTTAAGAAAGGAGAAAAAACAATAATGCTGAATACTCACTATACATTTGGCTATTTTTTCCAGCTTCTGATGATAATAATGGTGATTCACCATGGTGACCGATGCTCACAATAATGATTAGTTCTGTGTCTGAGTGATGAGGAATGAGATAATGAAGATGGGCATTGCACACTCTCCAGGGATTAGTTTTTCTCCCCCCTGGCAACACTATTGTGGGTCATATGCACAGTGAAGAGACTGGCAGGCAGAATTGCTCATAATATTTAAATTGCTACTTGCTAACTTTTGTTTTTGCTCTCTCTTTAGTGGCTCCTCTATTATTGATTTCATTTAAGTCAAATATATGTTTGATACTTGTCCACTGTATTGTTTTTGAGGAACAAGAGATGAGCTTGCTTGTTTGCTGCTTCATTTTGTCTGATTTTAATTTCCATTCAGTAGTAGGGGGACCAATTTGTACTTTGCAGTTATATATGAAAACCTGAATTAACTGGTTCAGTAGTTCTACAATAACTTATTCCAGAGATGTTTATTCACTCCTTATGAATGGGCTGCTGCTTAGGTGGTCTGCCCTTTAAACCAGATCTGAAAATGGGAAAATGATCAGTGCAAGTTCCCTGAGGTGTTGAGTTATGATGTGATGGAAAGAATCTATGGAACAACTGGACATGTATCATAGGAGTGAAGTGGGACAATAGGGACTTGAGAGCAAGTAGGTGTGCAGATTTGGGAGTTTCCATTTTTGATGAGGTAAGTGAAAGAGTCAGTGAGGTAAGTGAGGTAAGTGAGGGTCTGAAATGATTGGTGTGGATATGGGAGTATGAACTGACCAAGGAAATATAGGTGATTGTCAAGCAGTTCCATTTTAAGAGCCCCGTGGAAGATGATGATATTTGTATGGAGGCAACAATCTGCCCAGTTGTGGAACTTTCTATGGAAGTGTTAGCAGCATGCTTAAAGCACAGAGAAGGTCTTCATTTCAGGAGAAAATTTTTAGGAAGGATGACACCAGGAACCTGAAGAGCAAACCAAATTACAGAAGACTAAGGAGCTAAAACCTGAAAGTGAGCCTGACCAATAAGTGTGAAACATGAATTTCTAAGGCAGTGGGGCTAGGTCATAGGTTTTGAGACCATGGGGGATCCTCGCCGTGATGGAACCACAGCAGTCATGAAACTGTAGGCGTTAACATGATTGAGCAAAGCTGTAGCGTATACAAAGGGAGTTTCATTTTATGCTACATCGTAATTTTTTTTTATCTTTTAGATTTTTATTAGTTCTCTGAAGAATCAAAATAGTAAGCAAATTACTTTAGATTCATCAAGACTGTATATCCTTTGCATTTAGATCTTTAATGACATACAACATAATAGAAAACAAACCAAAGGGACTGATTTCTATGACTAGGTGTTACTCATTGTTTAACAGTGGACTGGAGGGACAAGCTGTTCAACAAGGAGAAAAGAGATGGTTAGTGCTAGGTAACTAAATTGTGGACCCTTTAATTCCTCATTCAATGTGCTGGGAAGGGGCCTATGATTTCTTAACCTGACAACTGTTTCCTAGAGCATGGGACTCTAAAACCCTGGGTAGGAAAGGGCTGTGGTCCAAACCAAGGCCTAAGAAATAGGCTGGGGCAGAGAAGCATGGTGACTGCCTGGAAAAAGAGGCAAGCTCAGGGCCCCACACAGAAAAGACATTCTTTGTGCCTCAGAGACATTGCAGAACCAGTATAACACTAAGAGACTTTGTTTAAAAGGGTAAAAAAAATAAACAAAACCCTGGAAGAACCTTCCAATTGCACTGAACATGGATTCAACTTCAGTCTACCCATGGAGAGGGGGAGAAGGGTAATCCAGCCCCAAAGCAGCTCTGAGTCTGGCTCTCCCACCCCTTCTCCCTCACTCCATTTGGCAGCCAGACCAGGTTTGGGCTGATGATTTACAGACACCAGAATGTCCAAGGCAGTCTCCGGTGGGCTGAGGGGAGAAGGACACTTCTCAAAATGCAAATACATTTAATTTGGAAGGAACAGCCAGGACTGCTCTAGCAGCACTTGCCCAAGTCTTCTCCACTTTTCTCCCTAGCTCAGCCTAGGTTCATAAAGACTGGCAAGCACCTGACCGTCCTCCCCCAAATGAAAATCCAGAAGAAGTGTGTCCCTTCTTCTTGCCCACAGGTGGGCTCTGAATGTCCTCTTGGGGAGGGAGGTGGTTCTATGTCTGGGCCTGGGCAGGGCTTGGTCTCACCTGGCTCCTACTCAAGCCATGAGGCCTTCCAAAGCATTGTCTTGGTTATTGTTGTATAATACCAAAACTTCCTTAATGTCTTTCAGTTCAAAGCCCATTTTCTTAAATTTGCTCATTAACTGAAGAAACCCCATCATCTTTTCCTCTGAGCACTGGGCATTTCCAGAGCCTCTTCCTTTAAAGGAGGGTCGAAGACCTTCTCACAGAGCTGTCCATGTGCAAAGTGATAGTTGAGAATCTGCTCAATATTCTATCCTTTCTTCTTTATGGTTCTCAGGACACACTCATATGAGTAGCCCATGTTGGCCACTGTCTCCACACACTGCCGCTTGCTGGGGGACAGCGTCTGCAATTCAGAATAGGCCTGGGGACATCTGGGAGTGTTGGGCACATGTGACACTGAGAAATTAGGTGGGGTGATCATGGGACCTGTATTTGGAGGTGATGATTCTTCTGTGCACACAGACAAGACAGAGATGGAAGGCATCTGGGAGGAGGGGGACAGGGTTGGCACCTCTGTGCCACTGCCCAAGAGTATGATGCCCATTGAGCACACTGGCACTGATCTGGGTGAAGGTTTTAGGAAATTCTGGAATGTGCCATTGTGGGAGCAGGATGTGCTATGGAAAGTGCTCAGCAGTTTGGCTGTCTTCTGATTACTGTCAGCAGAATCAAGTTTGGGGAAGGACAGAAATTTGATATTGCTTACTTCAGGGATGGAGGAGAG
Organism: Cabassous unicinctus; assembly: GCA_029593785.1. NCBI lineage: Eukaryota > Metazoa > Chordata > Mammalia > Cingulata > Chlamyphoridae > Cabassous > Cabassous unicinctus. Next base: position 7,012 of record JAQZBX010008180.1, on the reverse strand, counting down.
GGACACTTTGGAAGACAGCAACATCTTTTCACACTTGCCCAACTGTTGTAAGGTTATAAAGCCACTGGATTTGTGAAGAAGGTTGAAATCTAGGGTTACCTGCTCCAAGGATGCCAGAACCTCCTCATCTTGTAACGCAGACCCAGAGCCTCCTCTGGGCAAGTATTGTCCAAAATCTGAGCCATAATGGGTCCAGTGGCTCCAACCAGAATGTTTCTCAGCTCTTCCTTCTCATCAAAAGTTTTTAACTCCAGATTGTCAAATGGGCCCTCTTCACAGTCAAAGTCAGCAGGATTGAAATCTGCCTTTTTGTGTGGGTGGACTGAGAAGTTTCTGTTTTGTAGCACTGCTGCTGACCCGAGTTGGGGAGAGGATGCTCTTGTGCTGTAAGCTGGCAAAGATGGGATTCTTGGGTGGTGGCCTTGTGGATGTACTGTGAGTCTCGGAGTAGCTCATTTTGCTATCACCCTTGGAGCCACTCTTAGAATTCACTTGAGCTTCTTCTTCCTCACCCTTGCACTTGGCTTCTCACTGGGCTTCTTGGATTTTCTTAATATCTTTGGCCCATTCGATGGTTTTCTTTTTTAAGGAGGAGTCATACTGTACTTCTCTGACAACCTACAAACAATCAGGCAAGGAGAAGCCAATAGGTAAACCACCTTTAGCTGGTGTTTTGAATTTGTCTCCTTTTTTAAATGGGACATAATCAAGGTAACTGAAAGTCCCGTGAAAATCTGCACCCAACTTCTTACAAGCCATTTAAAACCTGAACAGCTGCTGCTGCCGCCACCCCAGAAGCTGAAAGGTGCTGGCCCAGCCGGCCACCCAGACGGGGTCCCTGCTGAGCTCCTGACAGCCCCTAGGGAGAGCGAACCCACCGCCTCCAACTCTGCCTGCCCCAGGCCAGGCCATCACCATAACCATCTCTAGTACCCCAGGCGCCATGTTAAAGTCCTACTTCCCTCCTCAGTCTATAATTCTTAAAGCATATGGCCCTTTTAATTGTAACAGCTATGTGACTATGGGAGGGTTATTTGAGCTCTTGTGTCTTGATTTACTGATCTGTACAGTAGAAATAATACTGATTGTAGGCACTATGATATAGCATTTTCTAAGGCGCCGTGCTTGGCGTGTAATAAACGCTCTGTAAAAGTTGGCTCTTATATGGGCTTGTTTTCTGTAAAATGAAGTCCTTGGATTAAATCTTTTCCAGCTGTGAAGCTCTAGGATTCCATGACAGAATGGATTTTTGGTTGTTGCTTTATAGCAGAAGTTGGCAAGCATTTTCTGTAAAGGTCCAGGTACTAAATATTTTAGGCTTTGTATGCCACACGTTCTCTGTCATGACTACTCAGCTCTGAAGTTGAGTAGCCATAGGCAATATTTAAGTGAATGGGCATGGCTGTGTTCCACTAAAACACTATTTACAAATTAGGCAGTGGCCTAGTTTTGGACCATGGGCAGTAGTTTGCTGACCTCTGTTCTATAGAATAAAAATATGTGGAGAAAAGAAGTAAAATGCAATTTTCTATGGATAAAGGGCACAGCAAATCAAGTATTACCAAATTGCATAAGTTTATTGCACATTTGTTTAGCTCAAAATTTTTTTTTTATATTGAACATATGAAAGAAAGATTTTCTGAAACAAAGGTGGGTAATGGAAATACAATAAACAGCTTTCACATGCTTAAATATTTACAAAAGCAGCAGCCATAACTATGTAAAATAAGTAAAATGGAAAACAGTGGCCAAGAAATTCACTTTCATGATAAGTTAGAAGAAGACAATCATGCAAAAAGCATGAGACATCCAGGTTGTAGCATAAAGTGAAAGTTCTTTTTGATTCTATAATTAAGAAGACAGTTATACATTAACCCAGCTTAGTCACTTGCTGAGTGATTGTTCAACCTTCAAATCATATTCAAGTCATCTAAATATTGCAAAGACAGGAATGTGGGTTATTTTCTTTATTGGTTGGCCCAGTGACCCAACCACCCAGCAATTAGGCCTTCATGGTGTCTGGGGGCCTCGGCAGTCAAAGAATATCTAAAGTTATGGTAGTCATGTTGTACATGTAAACACAACCTGAAATTATTATGTAGAGGAAAGAAAAAGAAGAAAAATGCAACGAATGAGAAAAAGACATAAGATAGGTACAAATGCAGAAATGTTGGTGGAGCATCATAGAAGTTCGTGGCCAAATGCCTCGGGGCAGCACTCACTCTGGGAGAATTGTGGGAAATCACATACATGCTGGTAGTCAGGACCCTCCACCTTCCACAAGCCCACAAGCCCTGAGACAGTTGAGTTCATTACAGCCATTTGCCCTCCCCTAGGCCCCTCTTGGATACCTATGAAGCACCACTACGTTCCTCCTCCCTTTAGGGATTCCCCAGATAGCCCTTTTTTCAAAAGAAGATTTATATTATTTTATTTATTTCTAACCGCCCCCCCCGCCCATTGATTGCATTCACTGCCTGTGTCCATTCGTTGTATGCTCATCTTCTTTTTAGGAGGGACCAGGAACCGAACTCTCATGTGGGAGGGAGGCGCCCAATTGCTTGAGTGACCTCCGCTTCGCACTTGTTGTGTCTCTCATTGTGTTTCCTCATTGTGTCTCTTTGTTGCGTCATCTTGTTGCGTCATCTTGTCACATCAGCTCGCTGCACCAGCCCATCGCACCAGCCCATCTCATCAGCTCGCTGTCTTGCTTGTCTTCTTTAGGAGGCACCAGGAACCAAACCCGGGACCTTCCATATGGTAAGTGGGCATCCAGCTGCTTGAGCCACATTCGCTTCCCCAGATAGTCCTTTTAATAAGAATATGCTTATTAAAGAGTGAACAGAGTAATTTTTGAGTAAGTAATTTACTTTATCATTTCTTTCATTCCAAGCAGTTTCTTCCATCTATATACTTTGCTTTTATCAGGGATTTTGCATAACAGAAAGCTTGATGCCAAAGGCTTTTCCAGTCTTTTGGCAAAGCTTAAAGCCTTTGAAGATATTATGCTGGGTATCCTGGAGAGGAAAGAAAGAAAAGGAGATGAGTTTCAAGTTCAGGAAAAAGAGAGGGGAGAGATTTTCCAGAGGATGAAAGGAGATGAAGTTCAGAGAGTCCCACTGAAATCAGGGATCTGCATCCAGCTCCTTGGCAAAACACTGAGAACATGAAGAAACCCCAAGCATGGCTGTGGAGGGCACCCAGGGAGACTGGCCCTGGATAAAGATTCCGGGGCCCCTCATGAGGGTCGTGTGCAAATAGCAGAGCTGCTTGGGCTGGTGGCCTCGAATGGACCATAACAACAAGCATCTCAGCGGTAACCAGTGACACTGTGGCCCATGACCAGTAGGGCCAAGCTGATGCTCTGGCAATATGTAAGTGCCTTTGCACAGTCCTTGAAAGTGAAGAGTCCCAATAATGACCAAAATTACATTTCTCACCAGCCTGGAGGGAAGGGAATCCAGGGAAGATTGAAACTGATTTGAAGATACAAAGAAACATAATGACTCTTGCAAAATCACATTTGTGGGCTGATACTCATATTCTAACAAATGTTTGAGAATGGGGAGTGGGAAGGAAAAGCAACTCTCATATTCTGCTTGGCACGGTTTCTGATTCAGAGCCATCAGGCTTCTTCGGGAACACATTAGGTTTACGGAGGCAGTGCAACTGCAGCAGCAGAGAAAGAGCAGAGGACTGCCTTATAAATCCCTCAGTGGGTAAATGAGTGCCCAGAAAAACATGCAGAGTGGGTGGAGTAACATAATTGAAAATAGCTGAACTACCAAGTGGGCCTCATAATTTCTGAACCAAGAATGAGTAGAACGTCTTTTCAAGAACTGGATATAAAAATGAAACGAGGAGATAAAGAAAGCCCGCTATATTTAGCTGTTCACACGCATGCACACACAGGCAAAACTAATATAGTAGCCCACATGATACATTCAGGAAATCTTCTCCTCCTGAACTTTTAATAGCATATCTGGTTATGTGATGATCTAGCACCTGGAGACTAGGGGAATAAAAGGCTTCCTGAGCCACTAGTGGACCTGGAGAGCTTGTGGGCTCACCTCACTAGGAAGCATAACATTTAGGCGGGGGCAGGGTGGCCTTCCTCACTCTGCAAAGTTCATGCATTCCTGAAGAAAGTGCACAGAGTGGGGAGGGCAGGAGGGGACACTGCCCCAGCAACCTAGGTTAGCTGAGTCAGCCCTGGCCATCTGGATAGCTAACACAGTGGGCTGTTCTCATATCCCCTTTGCAACCCAGTCCTGGTTTCTGGTGAGATCAAAAGTATCCACTTAGTAAGTCACTTCTTTAATCAACAGATATAGTGTAATCTTCATTGTTATTATAATATGCTGGTGACCTTACACAATGTATTTTATTTAATCATTATAAACACACACCAGATTAGTTCCATTATATATACTTAGAGTAATAAGTCATTTCCCCAGAGCCAGAAGCAGAGCAGTAGTTCAAACCAGGTTCTCTGGATTCAGGACTATCTACTTGCCTCTTTTCTGCCATGTGGAATCTCTGAGCACAGCAGTAATTGCCATCACCTACATTCCAGATGTGGCACCAGGTGTGGGCACAGTCCAGTGGAACTAAGCCACTGAAATCTGCTAGTGACTATGCAAGGTCAATGATAATCTAGTTTGAAATGTCACATAAAGGAAAGGGGGGGCGGAAATCACATGTAGGAAGAGAAAGATTTTTTTAAAGATAAATAATTAAAATGGTCTAAAACTTAGCACCTGGGGAATATGATTTTTTTGATGGACAGGTTATGAAAAGAAGTAGCCAGTTAAAATTGCTGATTTAGTTTTATAAGATAGCATTAATTGCCATTAGAATGGGAGAAAACTGAATCCATAAAGGAGAGAAGACTATAAAATGAATGTTTTCTATTCAAAGAATTATTCCTCCCTAGTGCATGGGAATTATTCATTACCTACAAAAATGTGATTAAGATTTCACATTCTTTATGCACACATCTTTTTCCCCCATACAAAATTGATTATCACAGCTGTCCTCTTGAAATCCCTGTGGTTTCTGAAATTCTTTTTAAAAGAAGCAATACATTTTCCTATTTCTAAAATTTGAGCCAAGCAACAAAAAGAAACTAAGTCCAATCATTCAATTTCCTCTTTGATAAAATTAGCATACTAGTAGATTAGCAAAATACCATTGGCATAGTCTATCTTTGTTCATTTGTTTAATCATCCAGTCAATAAACATTTAATGAGCAACTAATAGATCCCAGACCCTGGGAAAGCAGAAATCTATCAAACATTGCTCCACATGGAATTGAATTTAGTGGGTAGGTGGAAACATCAACAAAGAATTGGGATATTTTGAAATACTATCAGAAGTCTTTTTCAATCTTGGAAAATCTTTTTTGCCTCACCATTATATCAAACCAAGAGCCTGAGACTGCTTGCCTCAGAGAAGAAAAGACACAAAGGAGTCCAGCCAGAACAGAGTCAAATTTCTGGCTGAGAATATAAAAAGAAAGCCTTGAAAGCTTTCATTTCTAAGAGCCTAGTGTTTGGGGGGAAAAAAGTTAAGGGCTAGCTAGCTTCTGCTTTATTTATTTATTTATTTTTGTAATTCTAAAACCTTGGCTCTAACTCAATAGGGTAAAGCCTGAAAGACAAGCCAGACTTTCTACCAAAAACTAGGGAGTGGTATAGATGCATGACCTTGTAGGAGCAGCTTTCCTGCAGGGGAGACAAGATCCTTTCTGAACTGGGGAAGGAGCTTCAAGAAGATTGAAAAAGAAGAATTAAGGTGTTGTGCAAATGTGGGGTCTGTTAGCCCCACTGCCAGCCCTACTGCAAAGCTGAAACGCTTTAGAAATTTCAGACCACTTACAAATATTTGCTTCCCAGCTGGAGGGGTTCTGCTGGCCTTCTGCTTGCTCAGTGCCCACACTGAACTAGTGATGAAACATTTTTAATATTATCCTTACACTGGGGAATTTTAATGGGTTTTAAGCAGGGGAGTAACACCATCTGACTAGTATTTTTTGAAAGATAACTCCAATGAGGATGAAGACAGATTGGAAGAGAAAAAGACCAGAAACACAGAGAGGAGATCAGAGGCAGTGGTCGGGGCTTTAGAAGGTGACAGCCCAGTCATTGTCAGGTCTGACCCAAGTTGATGCCTGAGGGACATGAAGGAGAGGGAGGGTCTAGGATTGCTCCCAGGTTTCTGGCACCGAATGCTGGTGCCATTAACCAGTAAAGACAATTCAAGAGTAGGAGTGGGTTTAGGAAGGAAGATAATGAGTTTGGTTCTCATCCAGGCATGCTATGAAATCTTTGAGAAATTGGGGAAATGTGAACCACTTGATAGTAAGTAAGGTAAGGAGGATTTGAAGCTAGTGGAACAAATGATCCCACTGTGTTTGTTAATGAATCGTGATGCCTCACAAGGGAAGTCTCTGGTGTTTTTCTGGAGGGCTCTGCCCTTAGCCTACTTTTTTCAAGAACTTGGATGTAGACACAAAAGACATACTCATCAAACTGGTGTATGATCCAAACATAAGACATAGTTATTACAACCACAGAATTAAAAATTCAGAAGCCTGAAGCAATTGTCTGAAAATAACAGGGTGACCCTTAGCAGAATAAATATAAAGTCCTGCATTCAGGTGTAAAGTAAAATGAACAGCACAAATAGAGGATGTGAAGGCCTGGCTTGGCTGCAGTTCTTCTGGACAACTGTATGAGGATTTTAGTTGGCTTCAGGTTTACTATGAATCAAAAATGTGATACAGCAACTTAAAGGCAGTCCATTTCTCAGATGTGAAAGAGTTTAGAAGAACTACTTCCCAGCAAAGTGGCCTCAGTTTTCCCAAACTAACATCATTTTTTTTTTTTTGAGAAGAAAAAAGAGAAAATAAAGAAATAGTTTAAAGAATCAACAGATCAAAAACCAAGGCTTTTGGGAAGCGGGTGTGGCTCAGTGGATAGAGCCCCCGTTTACCATATGGGAGACCCGG
>JAQZBX010008179.1:0-48661 GCA_029593785.1 Cabassous unicinctus | reverse complement strand
ACACCTCCCACACTCTCCTACATCAACAACATCCTTCTTCAGTGTGGCACATTCATTACAATTGGTGAAAACATTTTAGAGCATTGCCACTAAGCATGGATTAGAGTTTACATTGTTGTTTACGCTCTCTCCCGCACAATTGTATAGGTTATGCAAGATATATAATGTCCTGCATCTGCCATTGCAGTGTCATTCAGGACAATTCCCAAGTCCCCAAAATGCCCCCATATTTCTCCTGTATTTCCCTCTCTCTGTCCTCAGAACCTTCATGGCCACTGTCTCCACCTCAATGATATAATTTCTTCCATTGCGAGAATCACAAGTCTGTAGTAGAATACCAGTAAAATCACTCTTAGCAGCGGGCACGTGATGTGTCAGATGGCCGCATTTTTCCTGATGAGAGGGTTTTATGGCTTTACAATTTCCTCTTTATTTTTTAAATAATATCTTTTTCAGTCTTTAGAATCCAAGTTGTTATTTTAAGTCTATGACTTTGAGGTCATTGAGGTATTTCCATGTTGTTCCCTGTTACTTGTGTTAATTCCATTAATTTGATTGGCATGCTACCAGGAAGCATTGATACATGTCATGATAATCTTGCATTATCTTTTACATTTCTTCTCTGCATTACCCAGGCATTTCAAAATTGTATAAACTAAGAAGGCAAGATATCTGAGTTCTACACCTGGCTCTGTAAAGAGGTTCAGAATCGAGTGGCTGATAGGTAAATTTGCTTTACTAGAATGAAAAATTTAAGAAAGCTGGATCAGGTGGAGTTGATTTTTGTTCCAATTTGGTTCAGCAAGTAAATAGTCTCCAAATTGAGACTGGAGGTACAGATTACTGTAAATAGAATGATGGAACGTACTCGCTATAGCTGCACACTTGGTTTTCGCAAAGATCACGTGAAATGTTGCTGATAACAAAATGTTCGCAGGAGACCCTTCATTTCGTGGCCTTAGTCTCGACACAGGTAGGAGTTCCAGGACCATCAATCTCTTTCCGCAGCAGTTGGAGCTATTTCCAGCGCTAATGTCGGCTCCCTTTCTAGGAAGTCTTCCTCCTGTTATATCTCTCACAACGTGAATATATCTATTGAAGAGAAGGGTGAAGTAGACAAAAACAGACCTGTAGTTTAGTGGAAAGGAAAAGATTTTTCCTTTGTGTCAGAGGCATGTAATCTGAACATGGTAATTCACCTTTTATGAAATCAACTGAGTCTAAACTCTTCTGAACAATTAACCTCTTCAAGGAAGAAGTTTTGGCTCATAGGTGTTTGAGGCCTTCATTCCCCACCTTGAAGACTAATGGGCTTATTGTCCAAAGGCATTAGCTCTGAATAAAACGTCTGATGCGACCTGGACTACATGCACAGAAAGTATGGCTGGTGTGGGAAAAATACTGCTAGGTGACTGAATTCACTATTCTGAACATGTCCCCAAGGGAACGCACACCTCCTCTGCAAGGTGCCTGCATAATCACAGCATTGGAATCGACATATTTGTCACAGACAATCACGGTGGAAACTTTCAGAAGCTATAAATAATGGTTCGAGCATCTATGATGTTTTCCAGATGCAGAGCCGTGGCTCTCAATCTTGATGTAATTTGCGCTGGGTAGAGCTTGGGGGCATTCTGATGGAGTGCTAGTGCCTGTTCTCGGCAAGCCACCCGCACGTCCCCAACTCAACAAAACTCTTTGGGCTGCAGGAAACTCTACACAAATGTCCAGCTTCACTGCCTTAGAGATGAATAGTCCTAGTGAAATGGTAATATGGACTTCTTTAAAATATGTCCTGAGATAAACAGTCATGTATTCAACAAATATTTACTACTATTAATGAGTACTTCCTCAATGGGTAACAGGAATTGGTTTTAAGGCGAGGAGAAGTCCCCATCGAAGCGTCAGCAAAGAGGTGCTCTGTCCCCAAAGCCTGTGGTGGTCTGAGCTAGCTTTTCTGTCCGATGGCCGTCACAGGGTGGCATCTCCTCCTCCCTCCTGGGTTCTGTTGACTTCCAGCTTCTGCTCCTCTGCTGGGGAAGTCTCCCGGCCCTGCCAGCCCCCTCCTGTTCTTTGTATGTGGCTGTGTCAGGATGTTTCCATTCTGCAGCCCAGGGGAGACCCTAGATCTAATGGAACGGCCTGACAGTACCTGGAACCTGAAACTGGGAACAAGCAGTTTCAGCCGCTTATCAGGGCAGGAACTCTGCACAACCGATGCTTGGTATTTGCTTTTTGCTCAATGGCCGGGTCCTCTCCCCGCCGGGGTGTATAAATATTCAGGCCTGGGCAGCAGGGCGGGAGGTGCAAAGCTGCCGTCCACAGACCGTGACCTGAGAAAACGGCCTACCTGGGAGACCAGGCATGATGGACCTCTTCCCCTGCTCCTTTGAATCCTTTGTGCCATGTAGGTAATAAATGGTCGTTTGCTGAGAACCTCTGTTGACCGGGGTCCGTTTTCCCACAATGCACCATTTAGCAACTTTCCCCACACCCCCACTTGGCTTTGGCTACCCCTCATGAGAAACTTGATTTTCCCGGTACAAATCATAAACTGAATTCTTGGGAATATAATATTGATATATCCTGGATTAGGATTCCCAGTAAGGCTCCTGGCTCCTGGCTTCGGTGAGCTGACCTTCTGGAGGGAGCGAAAAGGGAAATTATTGGGGAAGTCATGGACCTTGTTTGGTTGGTCTTATGTTCTTGCTAAGTCCCCTGATTCCCAGGATCAGCTCATGTCTGGGTCAGTGTACATCTCTATTTAAAAAGAGACAAACCAACCCAACTGCATTTTTATGAGGCCACTCCTCTTCTGTGCAGACTTGGAAATGTAGTGCCCATCTATTGCTATAATAAAGGAAAATGTCAAGAAGGCATGCAGACCTTAATTAGGACAATATGACAGAGGACACACCGCAGTAAGGCTAGGGTTTCTGTCACATACAGTCTGTGTTTTGATTCTGTTTACTACTGTAGTTGCTGGAATCTTCAATCTGAGAACAGCTGTGTTGAAGGAGTTGTCATTTTCACAATTGCCAATCTGTTCAGAGAAATTCAAAGCCTTTTTAGTTATTTTATCAAAGGTAGAACTCATTTTCAGAAGTGCTTAGGTGAGAAACTATTTTCAAACATAGTATCTTATAATCATCAGATATCTGTTGGAACTTAAACATGTCTTAAACGATTCTGTTTTCTAAGACTTCTTAACATTTTAATGGCAAGTTAGAATATCCGGCAACAGAGAAAGGCAAACGGGTTACAGAAGCAGGGATTTCAACATATACTCTGATCCAAAAATGTGCTTTCAGGAAGGTGGTTGCAGACTAATTTTTCCTATTATTCACGAATTGTGTTACTCAAACTTGAAAAGAATCTAGTGAGAGTTTAGTGTCTGTCTTAGGAGCCTACTTAATGGTTGGTCAATCGAATAGTTACTGGGCACAGAAAAAAACATGGAGCTTTGATTAAAAAAATAGTAGAAATAGTTCTCGACTTTACAGGGTTTAAATACAGGTAGTGAAGGCTGGATAAACACATGGAAAATAAGAACTGAATAGAAAACCTCAAATATTTAAACGATTCATTAGGTCACTTTAGGTTTTCCAGGACTAAGGTACAGAAATGGAGCCATTTAGCTTATTATTGTAAATGCATCTATTGCCCTTCTCATGTGACCCTAAATTTTGACAGTTTTGTTTACTTTGGGTCTGGTTTAATGCCTTTAAAGGTGGGATCTGTGCCTTACTCGTTTTCACATTCCTGTGCCTAGTGCAGGGCTCGTAACCTAACAGGCATCGCACATTTGAGGGAAGTTCGTCCGTGGAAGGAGGCGGCTGATTCCATCTGGAGTGTTTCTGACTTCCTCGTCTGTCCTTTGTGGTTAGCTGTTTCCCTTGTTCCTTTGAGAGCAAACAGGACAGACAGGGATCCCCTTAAAACTTAGCTCTGTTTTGCACAGTCCCAAATTGTATGGGATCAGCCCTTTGCCCCATTCTTTTTAAAAATACATTATTAGAGAAGTTGTGAGCCTATGAAACAAGCATGTGTAACATACATACGTACCATACATCACCCCTCCACCAACACCTTGCATTGTTGTGAATCAGTTTTGTTACGAATTATGAAAATACTTCATCAAAATATTACTGCTAACTATCATCCAAAGCTCACATTTGGTGTGTTTTTTTTTCCCATAAACCACCCTATTAACACCATGTATTAGAATTGTACATCTGTCATAGCTCATGAGAGAACACTCTTATAATTGTACTGTTAGACATGGTTCATGTGTTACACAGTCTCATGCCTTGTACAGTCCACCCAAGGTGTATGCTCAGTGGCTCTCGGTTTCATCACAGATTTGTGCTCTCGTTGCCTCTGTCGATTTTAGAACATTTTCCTTTCTCCAAAAGACCCTTAGTTTTGATATAGTAGCTTCATTGCCATCGATATAGGAATATTACAATATTGCTATTAACTATAGCCCAAAAATTACATTAATTGTATTTTCCTATGTATCACATTGTTCTTACCACCTTGTAATAGTGACGTACATGTGTTCTAGTTCATAGAAGAATATTCTTGTATTCTGTGTTGGATAAGGTTAGTTCATATATCCATTTCACACTATATATTATCAACGTATTGAAGCCAGACACCTGTCTTATTTTTGTGTCCTCCATAGCACCCAGCACCTCATAAATATGGGAAAGATTATTAAATTGAATTACCTTGATAATGATCACAAGGTTTGGAAAACAGAATGCTTTTGAAAAGATTAAATGAACACAGATTGTTTATCTTAAGCAAAAGATTAAAAGCTATTCCAGCAGTCTATAAATCAAGGAAGGTTTCATGGAGAGTGAGGGAGACTGGAGGTGGCAGTCAATTGCGTGGTTACTGGCTTTTCCCAGACGTATCTTTATGGCTTTGAGCAGAATCATCCAAGCCTTACGTCCTTTCCGTGCTTCCTGGTGACACGGGCAAGGTATTTTAGGGCGACCATACCTCATTGGCACTCTCAGGCTCCAAAGAATTCTATACTACTTTCTACCTGTATTTATAATTGCAGAGCTATTGTTTTGCATGTAGGGTCATTTATTACATATGATTGCTCTGCTTTTTCAGCCAAATTATACTTAAGAACTTGTTTATTAATTTTTACTGAAACATATACAATATTTCATCAATCTCATCTTATTCAACAAATGTTTATTGAGCACCTACTCTAGGTCAGGCATCAGCTCTGCACCACAGTCATAAAAATGAATAAAATAGGACAAGATTCATAGTTACTTGCAACAGCACTGAGGGCTTGACACCCTGGTCTGCCCTCCCCCATTAGGCACTGCCCATGTTCTCGAGAGACTCCCAACCCTCTATTTGAGGACATAGTGAAATTCCCCAGGATGGGAGTCCTTCACCTTCCCGCTCATTATGTGGGTCTCCACACACTGATACGACACACTATGGTAAGATGATACTCACACACTTCCTGGAAGCCTGCCCATGTGCGCCCTGTTCCAAACACCCCCCACATCCACCACCATAATGATCCTACCAATGGAAGAAATTATGTCATTGAGGTGGAGGCAGTTGCCACTGGAGGTTCTGAGGGCAGGGAGAGGGAAAAACAGGTGTAATATGAGGGCATTTTCAGAACTTGGGAATTGTCCTGCATGACATTGCAACAACAGATACAGGCCATTATGCATCTTGCCATAACCTACAGAATTGAGTGGGAGAGAGTGTAAACTACAATGTAAACTATAATCCATGCTTAGTGGCAATGCTCCAAAATGTGTCCATCAATTGCAATGAATGTACCACACTAATGCAGGGTGTTGTTAATGTGGGAAGATGTGGGAGATTTGGGGAGTAGGGCATGTGGGAATCTCCTATATTTTTTATGTAACATTTATGTAATCTAAGTATCTTTAAAAAAATTAAAATAAATGAAATAAAATTACAAGAAAGTTTACCAGGATATGGACTAGAATGTGGATCTGAACATAATAAAGATGCCAAATCGTTGGAAAAAAAAAACAAAAAAACAACAAAATATAAAACTGAATAAAAACTTGAAGTAGTAATAATCTGGTGGAGGATATCAGAGTAAAGTAAAATTGTATTACAATATAGTATAGGATGATCAAAAAATGGATCCATGATGTTAAATTGACCGAACTAAAAGGAAAATAGAAAACTAATGATTATAGTGGGAAAATTTAAACACCCCTCTCAGGAATGGATTGAAAAATGCAGACATGAGCACAATAAGGACATAGACAGTTTGAGCATCACATTTAACATTCTTGACTTAATTGAACTCTGTAGAACTTTGAGCCCAGTGTTTCCTCAGGAAGAGATGAGGAAATAAAGGTTTTTCTTTTCTTTTTTTGTACCTGTGCTTATCATATTCTTCACATTCAACCTTCACAAAAGGTAAAATATGCTTCAATACTACCCCCAAATATATCACACATAGAACGCACTGTTGTTTTTAACTCCTGGCTTCCCCCTGCCTTTTCTAGTGCATATTTGTAGGCTCGCTGGGGCCTTGAGCATCACAGAGAAAAAGCAAAGAACGTTAGGAAACTGGACAGACTTTATGAAATTTTCAAGTATAATGAGGGCTACTAATGTAATGCCTCAAATACGGTCTAAGAATATGCTTAGAAAAATCCTTCTGCCAGTAGCAACATTTTCATGATCTTCTTCTGATTCAGCCCTCTCCTGTCACAAAAGCCATCTTATGCCATAATAAGCAATAGGAGTGTTTTCAGGAGAGTTGAAAATTGAAGTCTGCCAATGTGACCATCACTCCTAACTTGAAGATGTTTTTTATTCACAATCTCAGTTACCATATTATTTTTGAAGGTTCTTCACATGTTTTATGTGCCTGGCTCACCTATTATTAATGAAAACAATCCTGTTGATTCCATCTAGATTAACAGCTCATGCCAAGGATATGCTTAGGTCCATGTATATGGTTCTGACTTCATCTGGCTTGGCATATATCCATGAATCATAGATAACACAAGAAAATTTTAAAAATCCAACGTGGCATATATGGGAAGGATAAAAGTAGGTCTCAACTATAAGAAGGAGGCTTAAACAGTCAGGTCTAGATATCCTCTCATCGCTAAAAGAGACTAACAGTAGTTTAAGATGAAGGGAATGTCTCCAGATAGCACAAGCTGTAGGTAGGGCCCTGCAGCCTGCTGGAGGACGGAGACACCTCTGAGAGGAAGACGAGGGAGAGGAGGCTTGGCCGCGTCAGGCACGAAACGTGCACTGAAGGCAGACTTCTGTCCTTAGCTGGGGTGCTTGGTCATGGATTTCAGTTATTTTGGGGCATTATGATAACACACATTCTTAAAATTTTATGGGAGAAAAAAAGGTCAAGAATTGCCAAGACACATTCGGTGAGAAATAACAAAGTTAGAGACCCTGCCTACCAGACAGTGACATTTATTCTAAAGATGAGCTAAGAGAACGTGGTAGTGGCACAAGGATGGATAAATGAAACAGTGGATCCGAGCAGAATGCAGAAGCACAAATGAAACTTAGACATGACCGATGTGGAGAAAGATATAAATACATGATAAATACATGATAGTACAGCAATTGATTGGCCATATTGAACTGCACCAAAAATATCAATTTCAGTGAGATAAAAGACTCATCTATGAATATAAATTATATGCATTTTTTAGAAAATAATATGGAATCATGATGGGGAAGTACTTTTAAAAAAACTTCAACATACAAACCATTAATGAAAACTCTGATGAATTATATTACATTAAAAATAACTTCTGTTCCTCAAAAGATAGTGTGGAAGATGATAAGACAAGCTAGAACTTGAAGAAGAGCACTTCAATGCTTATAACAGATTACCATCTAGAATACACCAGCATTCCCATCCACTGATACATGTGAACATACAGACTTATACACACTCATGTAACACGTGCGTACACACATACGCACACATTCTACAAAGGAGAAGTAAAGATCAACAGCCCCAATGAAAATAGATAAAAATATGAAATATGAACAGACATTCCAGTGCACAATGCCCAGTAAACAACTAAAAATATGATCAACCTCATTAATAATTTGGGAACTCACAATGAGACACCATTTTACATATACCGTGCTGGCAAAAATTAAGTCTGAGTATAATGCTGGCAAAGAAGAGGACAAAGTGAGTCTCCTATTCTTTCTAAACCACTTTAAAACACCATTTGCTCTTATCTAATAAAGTTGAAAGTATACCTAGCGTGGGATGCCTTAATTCCATTAATTGGCTTATGGTTAATAGAAATTTTTGCACACATGCACTGAGAAATGCAAAAGAAAATTCATAGTAACTTTGGCAGAAGGGGAAAATACTTTAGGGGAAAAATGTCCATTGACAGAGGATTGGTTGGAAATATTGTGGTATAATTATATAACGGACTATAACCAGCAGTACAAATAATTTTACTGCAGCTCACAATAAAAATGATGTGCCTTAGAAACATATAAAATAAAGCTAATTGCAAAAAACATATAGAGTAGGATACAGTTTATTATGTTTCCAAATAGGCATACAATATAATGATCATATAATGATCAATTACCACTGGGGTAATTATTAAAACAATCAGGGAAATGAGAAACCCAAAATGTAGGATAGCGGTTTTTTCATGAAGAGGGAGAAGAACCAAGTGGCAAGTGGCACAAGGAGGTTTTAAGAATTCTTGTTAAGTTTAGTGAGTATGCAAGTATTAATTTTGCCATTATTCTTTACATGTTACCTATATGTTTTACATATTCTTTTTACCTATGACATTCACAACAAACATATTTTGAGAAATTTAAAGACAGAGACCCCCTGTCAGTTTGCGAACATGACTGCATTACTGAGCAGGCAGAGATGATTCTCGGCTGTTTAAGAAAGTAAAGAGCCATAATTGCCCGACCACGTTCCCTTAGAATAACACGAAGGCACCTTAGCCAGCATGGTGCCTCCATGCCAATGAGAAAAACGGCTCCTTCCTGCAGGCAGAGAAAGCGGCAAGCCTGGGGGCGTCGCCCGGCTGAATTCTTGCTTCCTTTCACCCACTCAGCCTTTCACCCTTGTGTAAGTTCCATGTGCAAATCAGATGTAGTGGTCAGGGAAGACTTTTTAAAAGTAGCTTTATTTCCCGTATATATATGGAAAAACATATATATCTTTTCTTTTTATGATGACAGGCAATTATGCAAGCAATATATCCCAATATTAACCGCTGTGTGGCAAACAGACTTTGGGAAACACAGGAGCCTAGCCTGAGCCAGCCTTGGAGTTTGTCTGAATCAGCACTTTACTGAGGAGGAGCTGAAAGTTTTATTTTATTCCTATAAATGACTTATAAGTTTTCCTGCATAAGTTCTGCTATTATCCCATAATGTGATTTAATCAAGGTTGCCAATCATTTTGTTGGGTTAAAAAATAATTTAAAAAATAATCTTTTTATAGCATAGCTTTAGATTACAGAAAAAATTGTGGAATAGTACAGAAGGTTCCCATATACCCCTTCCCCAGTTTCCTGTATTATTAACAACTTAGATCTGTATGGTATATTTGTTAAAATTAATGAACCAATATTGATACATTCTTATTAGACACTTTATTCCTAATATCCTTTTTCTGTTCCAGTATCCCATTCAAGATAAACTAATTTGTTTGTTTTGTAGCTATTGAGGAGGGAAAAGTACCTCCCAAAGTATAGGTCCTCTAGAAGCCAATTGAAGTAACCAGTTTAAGAATGAAGGGATAATCAATGACCAAATACAACAGTATAAGATGGTCTTGCAAGAGCCATGTTCAGGGAAATAATGGGATCAATGCTTGACTGGAGTGAGTTCAGAGAGGAAGGGTAGAACTACCAACTATAAAAGCCAGGAGTGATGAGGGTGAGCAAGATAAGCCGTGTTCTAACAAAGATACAGTTAAATAATTACATTTGTAAGTGTATTCACAGACAGAAATACACAGAGTACTCAATTATATACAAAAACCGTTATGAGGAGCTGGAAGTCAGAAGTCAATGGAATCCGAAGAGAAAGAAGAAGATATCACCATTTGCTGGGAAAAACAAGGAACCCAAGAGTTGCTGGCTAGCCAGAACTCTACAGAGCTCCCAGCCCTGGGTGGCAGCAAGCCTACTTGCCTCTGAAACTGTGAGCCAATAAATTCCCATGTTTAAGCAAAAACTAGTTTGTGGTATTTGTGACCTCAGTCTAGCAAAACCAACATAAAATCAGTAAAATTTTTCATCTTTTTCATTTGTTCTTCCACTTATGATTCCATAATGTGGGAAAATTAGAAATTTAGTATACATGTACTTAAGAAATACCATTGGATCATTTCTATTCTGGCTTAAGTCTTTCAAACAAGCTCCGCATATTTTTTTCCCAACCAGCTTTCAATTTAATAGAGCAGGGTAGTATTTCCATTGATTAGGATGTGATTGATTGACAAAATATTGTGAGAACTGTTTTTTTACTTGTAATTAAACAATGCCAAGGATCCCTTATTCATTGTATTCTGATGGTCCCTAATCTATTGCCATCTTTACCTGACCCATCATTAACAATATTTATTTTCTCTTACATCAAGTATAGATTACTTTTCCTCTCAGCTCAGATCTGGTATGATTTCCCCAGAGATGTTACAGTGGTTTCAGGACTGTAAGCCTTTTCTTTCATGAAAAACAAGCACTCACAACTGCAGTAACTCAGGTCAATATGCTGTGTTTTCAGTGAAAGATCTATAGAAACTCTTGTGAAATGGATTGAAGTGATAGATGAACTTTTGGCTGATTTTTCCCTGGGATTTGGTATCTGAACCTTTATTATTCATGTGCAGTTTTTCGGGGACTTAAAACTTAACTCCTCCATACTATTTTGAGGGCACAGTGGTGTAACATTAAAAAATTTTCAAAGTGCTTCCATGTAATTTGTATCATTTGCAATATGTGTGTTAGAAAGAAAAATGTATAGATTAGTTTGGATTGTAAGGGTTATGAACCAGAGCTCAGAAATCTCTATTGGGAATTAACATTATATCTCAAATGGAAATAATATTTGCTATGTTTGTAATATTGGCAAAGGGCAAACATTTCCCATATTGGGTATTTATCGTTTCGGCAGGGTGAGCACTGTAGACATGAGAACCTAGTTTCCCCTCATCCTGGGCAGTTTCCTTGTATTTTTCTTAATACTGCTCTAGCTGCATTAACACATCGACTCATGAAGTACCTTCTTTGATAAGCTTAACTATCCCGTAAGAGAATTTTAATTAGGAAAATCCCTGGCCTAGAAACATGAGCCAATATTTATTTTGTGTGTGGAAATGGAAAAAATAAAGCATTTTCTGGGAATTTCTGCAAGAGTATGAGTTCATGGTAGGTGTTCAATGAATGAATAAATGTGGTTTGTTGTTGTTCCTTTTCTTGAATTTAATGAAGAAATTCTGCTAAGCAGTTAACCAGGCTCTAGAAATTGACTAATGCATGGGCCATGACCCTTATGAGCTGAGACTCTAACTAGGGAAGGCAAACTCACAAACTACCAATTATACAGAATACATTTAAGAAGATTGAGAAAAGTGTTAAGGAAGACAGAGAAGGGAAAAATTAATCCTCAGTAGGGATGATTAGAAAGACTACCGAGGCAGAATCAGAGCTTTTATTTTTTCCCGTTGAATCTCCTTGGAGAGTTAGTTATTTCATACATAAAGAATGTAAAGTGTCAAAATTCACATTACAGACTTCTGGGGAAGATGGCTGGTTAGAGTGCTTCAGGTCTCAGTCCTTCCTCCAAAACAACTATTAAACAGGCAGGAAATGCCTGAAACAAGTATTTTGAAACTCCAGAAACTAAAAGAACACTGCACAGCATCCAGGGAAGAGCAGGGGGAAGAGGCTGATGAATTACATTATGAACTGTAAACTGCTCTCTCCTTGCAGTGGCTTCTGGTGCCCATCACACACTCTCGAAGCCACCATGGGTTCCAGTCCTTGGCTAGATGTTGCTGACAGAAAAGGGCATAAAAATCCTCTTCCCTAAGAACAAGGGTATGCTAGCCTTTCACTGATCTCAGCTTTTGATTAGTGAATTCGGATCGCTGGGTCCCAGCTCAGAGGGCAAGGATTGTTTCAACTCTGTCCTGGACAAAGGATGGGGCAGCCATTGTTTCAGTCCTCCCCAGACAGGTGTAGAGGTATGGGAGATTTAAAGTCACATGGCTTCAACAGGGCTGTAAGGGAAATTTAGCTGAAGGGCTGCATTTGCTGGGCAGGCCAGGAAAGTTCACCTTTGGGGAACAGTTGGAGAAGTTCTAGGTGCCCTTCCTGACTTCCTCCACAGGGTTCTTTTTTAATGGAAATGGAGGGAAAAAAGATATAAGACTTACAAAGGCTAAATAGAAAAATGGCAGAAGAAAGACCGTAGTATCAGTAGTGACTTTAAATGTAAATGGATTAAATTCTCCAGTAAAAATGCAGAGATTGGCAGAACGGATAAAAAAGCATGATCAACAGTATGCTTTCTGCAAGATATTCACCTTAAAGTCAAAGATACAAGTAGGTTGGTTGTGAAAGGAAGAAATAGAAAAAGAAGAGCAAAGTAAATGCAAATCAAGCAGAAGGAAGGAAATAATAAAGATTAGAGTTGAGATAAATGAAATAGAAAACAAAACAATAAAAGGGAGTATCAGCAGAAACAAAAGTTGGTTCTTTGAAAAGATAAATAAAATTGACAAACTTTTAACTAGACTGAAAAGGAAAAAAGAGGATACAAATCATGAAAATCAAAATGAAAACAGGGACATTACTACCGACCCCACTGAAATAAAATGGATAAGAGAATACTATGAATAATTGCATGTCAATAAATTATATAACCTAGATGAAATGGAAAAATTCATAGAAATGCAAAAACTATGTACATTGACTCAAGAAATAGATCTCCACAAACTAATATCTAGTAAAGAGATTGAATCAGTAATCACTAATATCCTAACAAAGAAGAGCCCAGAAATAGATGATTTCACAGGGAAATTCTACCAAATATTCCAAGAAGACTTAACTCCAATTCTGTCTATCTCTTCAGAAACATTGAAGAGAATATAAGACTCCCTAACTTATTTTACAAGGCCAATTTCACCCTCACACCAAAGCTGGTTAATGATACCACAAGAAAAGAAAACTATAGACCAATGTCTCTTATGAATATAGAAACAGAAATCCTCAGCAAACTGAATCCAACAGCATATTAAAAGAATTATTCACCATAATCAAGTGGGACTTATCCCTGGTATACAAGGTTGATTCAACATAAGAAAATCTATTAATGTAATATACCACCTTAGCAAAATGAAGGCAACAAAAACATATGATGATCTCAATGCAGAAAAGGCATTTGAAAAAATACAACACCCTTTCTTCATAAACAAACAAACACTTAGAACACTAGGAATAGAAGGAAATTTCCTCAATCCATCATAAAGGGCATACATGAAAAGCCTGCAGCTAACATCATACTTAATGGTGTAAGGCTGAAAGAACAAGACAAAGATGCCCACTGTCACCATTGGTATTCAACCTTTTATTGGAAGTTCTTGCTAGAGCAGTTAAAGAAAAAAAAAAAAAAGAAAGAAAAGCATCCAGATTGGAAAGTTAGAGTTAAAACTTTCCCTGTTTGCAGATGATATACTGCATTACTCAGAAAATCTTATAAAATCCACAACAGAGCTACTAGAGTTAATAAATGAATTCAGCAAAATGGTGGGGTACAAGATAAACACCCCCAAATCAGTAGTGTTTCTATACACAAGCAATGAACAATCGGAAGAAGAAATCAAGATAATAATTCCATTCACAATAGCAATTAGAATTATCAAATATCTATGAATAAATCTAAGGCTGTAAAGTACTATACACAGAAAACTACAAAACATTGCTGAAAGAAATTAAAGAAGACCTAAATAAATGGAAGGATATTCTGTCTTCATGGATTGCAAGGCGTAATATCATTAAGATTCAATACTACCAAAAACAATTTATACATTCAATGCAATCCCAATCAAAATTCCAACAGCCTTCTTTGCAGAAATGGAAAGGCCAATCATCAAGTGTAAATGGATGGGTAGGGCCCCCAAATAACTAAAGCCATCTTGAAAAAGAAGAATGAAGTTGGAATTCTAAAATTTATTACAAAGCCACAGTAATCAGAACAGCATGATAATGGCAAGGACAGACATATATACCAATGGAACAGAACTGAATGCTCAGAAATCAACCCTTACATTTATGGCCACGGATTTATTACAAAGTGGCAAAGACCACTCAACTGGGAAATAATAGTCTCTTAAATAATTCTGGGAAAACTGATCCCCACTTGCAACAAAAGGAGGACCCCCTACCTCATCCTGTATACAAAAATCAACTCAAAAGGGAACAAAGACTTGAATACAAAAGCTAAAATTATCAAACTCTTAGTGGAAAATGTATAGAAGCATCTTCAGGACTTTGTGTTAGGTGATGGTTTCTTCGATTTTATACCCAAAACACAAGCAACAAAATAAAAAATAAATGGGTCCTCATCAAATTAGAAAAAAACTTTTGCTCCTCATAGTATTCTATCATGAAGGTAAAAAGACAACCTACACAATGGGACAAAATATTTGGAAACCACATATCTGATAAAGGATTAATGTCCAGTATATATAAAGAAATCCTTCAACTTAATAAAAAGACAAACAACCCAATTAAAAAATGAGCAAAAGACTTGTACTGATATTTCTCCAAAGAAGATATACAAATGGCCAGAAAGCACACAAAAAAATTCTCAACATCATTAGCCATCATGGAAGTGCAAATCAAAACTACAAGATACCGTTTCACAGTCATTAGAATAGCTGATATTGCAAAAAAATGTAAAATAACAAGCGTTGGACAGGATTTGGAGGAATAGGAATTCTCAATCATTATTGGTAGCAATGTAAAATGGTGCAGCTACTGTGGAAGACACTTTGGTGGTTCCTCACAAAATTGAATATTGAACTATCCCATGACCCAGAAATCCCACTACTAGGTATATGCCCAGAAGAAATGAAATCAGGGGTTTAAACAGATTTTGCACACTGATGGTCAAAGCAGCAGTATTCACAATTGCCGAAAGATGGAAGCAACACAAGCATCCATCATCTGATGAATGCATAAATGAAAGGTAGCATAGACATACAGTGGAATAAATTTACCTATAAAAGGAATGAATTCCTGACACATGCAATGACATGAATGAAGCCAAAAACATCGTGTTGAGTGAAATAAGCCAGACACAGATAGACAGATATTGTATGTTCTCACTGATTTGAAACAATTAGAATAATCAAATTTATAGAGTCAGAATCTAGCATATAGGTTACCAGGGGACTGGGTGGGATAGGGAAAGGGAAGTTAAGGCTTAAAATGTATAGGAATTATGGAATTATGGAAATGTTTTGGTAATGGATGGTGGTTATGGTAGCACAACATTGTGAATGCAATTAACGGCACTGAAATATATATCTGAATTTGACTGAAAGGAGAAATGTTTGAGTAAAAGAATAAAATTTTAACAATCCATGGAACTTACACCAACAGTGAACCCGAATTAATCCATGAGCTTTAATTTAATATTACAGTTATAAAATTGTGCTGTCGTTGATTGTAGCATCTGTTCCACACCTATGCAAGGTGTTTGTGGTGAGGTAGTGTCTGGGAATCCTGTACTTAATGCAAGATTGTTCTGGGAACCCACAACTTCTCTAATAAAAATCACACACAATGTTCCTTAATATGGTCTCTCTCATAGGAGTCTCAGTATTTGGGAGCTTTGGGAAAAGACAAATGATTGTAGACCAGCTCCCTTTGGAAATTTATGATTACTCTAAGGCCATGTTTTCAAGACTATTTTTTTTCTTTTCAACTGTTTCTTTCCCACCTTAACAATTTCAGTTGTTTAGGAGCAATTCTGGGTGCAAAGTGGCACTTAATGCAGAGTTGCTAGCCTCCTGAGGCTTCCCCCTCTCATTTACTTTCTGTTATTAGCTGGGCCAGTTGCGGGCTGGGCATTTTTAGAACCATTTGTAGAACTATTGTATGAGTTGTGTCTTTTATTAGAAGACTTGCTATTCTTTGAAAAAGTCCAATGACATTCCTAGCAGTGCAGAATTAACGGTAACATGCTAGTTTTGGATTTGTTTACATGAGGTCTGCCTCTGTTAACGAGTAAACTTAAAGAAAGAACTTTTATTCACCGAGTGAAGTTAATAAGAACGGAAACGTGCCTGTTTCAAATGGGTTAAGCTGGATTTTAGACTTAGGTCTGGGTGGAGGTCAAGTGAAACATAATGGGAAACCCAGGCCAGCAAAACCTGAGACGGAATGGTTTGCTATTTACAGGTCCCAGAGCGTGTCGGTTGTCATGAAGGGTAGATGCGACCCACGACAGGCTCGCGTGGCTCAGCCTGCAGGTGGGGAGCACACAGGCAGAGCCAGAGGGGCCCGTGGACTTGTGCCTTTATGGGGGTCCGGGGTGGAGAGCAGCCAATTCACCGTGGGAGTCAGGCACTGGTTAGTTTAAAGCAAATGCTCCCGACAGGGACAGGCACTGGGGGTACATGGGCAGTGGGGGCAGTTAGCTTATCATCTGGGACCAGCGTGGGTTTGGGGTGAGACGGTGGGTGGTGTGGGTGGTGGGTGCAGATGTTGGTTTGGACTTCGGGGGAGTTGATGGCCCCGGGCTGGAAAGCTGCATATTAACTGGCAGAAGGTCAGCGTTGAGGCCAGCGGCTCAGCTGGAGTGAGATGGACACTGAGGCAGCATGCAAAATCTGGTAGCTCAGAGGGTTTAAAAACACCCACACAGCCTCCGCGAGTGCTGTGAGCACTCACTAGCTCTTGGAAGAAAATGAAAGGAAGCTATTTATATTTTGAATGACCTACATTGGGCTATCCAATTGCCTGCAGTGCCTTGACCTAACTGGAGGAAAGTTCGAGAGTTTAATTGCTCCTTCTGAATGTATTGGCTTAGACGTCCCCAATGGAAACAAAGTGGAAAAGAAAAGTGAATACAGGAGCTAAAACCTGATTATTAATTTCAAACTGCGGAACTCCTATAAGCTTCTTTTCTTCTTTTCACTGATTTTATAATGGTCCACAGTTTTCCTTCACAGAACTAGTGATTCTGCTTTGCTCACCTAATTTAAATAGCACCATTTGACATTTTGGGGTTATCTACTAATGGAGTCGGCTGGGCAATCGGCTTTAGTATTATGCATTTCTTGAGTGAAAGGGAAAAAATCTTAAAAGACAGGTTGACTTGGTTTAATTTCATTGGATATTAGCATTTTTTCAAATAAAAAGCAGCATTAGTGATGGGAAGCAGGTTAAAACATTGTTGGTTTGTTAATAAGGAAAAGTATATATATATATATTTTCCACAAAGAACAATGCTATTAAATAAAACTTCAAATACATGCAAAGTGGTAAAATTCCTTGTCTTTATAAGTCTCTTGATTTCTGAGTAATAGACTTATTAGAGGGTGAGAGAAGCCTAGAAAATTACAGGTAATGATCAATAAAAGAGTAAATATCAGTGGGATTAAAGAGGAAAAAACAAAGGGTCGTATTCTTATTCTCTCTGGGGAGGGAAAAGGAAGGAGAGGAAGTGAGTGCCGGCAGAGTTTCAGTGGGCAGCAGGCACGTGCAGAAGGGCTGTGCCCTGGCATTTCACGGAAGTCTACACTCGCCCTCCTCAGCGAGCTGATTCATGGCGCCATAGCTGGCATAGCTGGTAGTGCTGCCTGCTCTGAAAATGACCACGTGTTCCACATGCCCCAGTTGAACCTGTGCAAAAAGGCCCTGGAAAACAGTCTCCTTTGTGCTAACTTTACTGCTCTGAGCTTCTTGGGGCACTTAGCAGCTGCTTGCTGCCTTTTTTACTGGGGGATGTACCTCAAAAATGTAGGAGTTCCTTTGAGAGGGTCAGAATTCTTCCATTATTATTGTTGTTGTTTCTGAAACTAGAGGAGCTGTAGGTTTGCAGAAAGATCATGCAGACCAGACAGAGTTCCCATAGTCCTTGCATTGACTCCTTGCACTAGGGTGGTACCTTGGTTACAATTGATGGAGGAATATTATTATTATTGCACTATTAGCTATATTTCGTACTTTACATGAGGGTTCACTGTATGTGTTGTACAGCCCTATGCTGACTTTTATTTTTACTCCAGTAACACATATATAGATAAACTAAAATTATTTTTAATATTTCTTATTGACTCAAAACTGAATGTAAGCTGTACTGACACAAGAAAAAAGGTGATGCCAACTTTGAAGTTGGTGGAGGGGCAGAAGAAAACTTATAAAATGTGAACTTGATGCTTAGCTGGTGTAGTTATTTGATGAATACCTAACACGTGAGATTTAATGAATTAGTATGAAGCCTCTGAAATTAGTTGCCTCTCCCCTTCTATTACTAAACTGAGCTTTTTGCATCTAACAATATCTCAGTGGCCCCATCCTCAGCACTTCACAGAATTCTCTGGTCAGCATCTTCTCAGGGGGGTCACCATGACTCCTAGCCCCTTCTCCGTTTTTCCTGGCATTAGAAAGAGATGAAGTCCCGCTTCACTTAACCGATTCATTTCCTCTCTTACGGGCAAATGAAGGAGCTCTTTGGGTTGCCAAGAAAAAACAAGTAATGACTAAGGTCTCTGCCTGAAGGAATATGGGGATTTATTAGTTTTAACAGAAAGGATATCCCTCCCATCTGATGAGCTGGTCTTATTTTCCTATGACATTACTTCTCAGCAGTAAATCTCTGCATAACTTTCCTTGATACTTTTACAACAGTTTTGGAGCATATGGTTCCAACTTAGTTCGTAAACAACAAATTCCCTGGGTATCTCTGATTTTAGGTGTTTTGTGACAATAAAGATTTGGAAGTGTCTTTTGGGGAGGAATTAAACAGCATTAATACTGGAGGGAGGTAGATTTGTCTGGAATATACTGTCTTAGAATAGTGTAAGGCAGCGAGGGAGGACAAAGTAAATCAGTCCCTGCTGTCAGGGACACCTGTGCTCACCTGTGTGGCCTAAGGACCTTAGAATGGGAGCAGAGGAGCTTCCTATCTCAAATAAAATCTGTATTTGTTACCAGTGGACGTGTACCTTGAACCTCCGCGGCTTAGAAGAGACAAGCAGAAACCATTTATATCTTCCGGTGCAGCGGTCAGGCATGGGTGGATGAGCCCGGTGCTTCTGTCATGGCGGTGCCACGTGCCCTCGCTGCAGCGTCACCTGAAGGCCGAGCTGGCCTGGGCCCTCCACGTGCAAGCTGGCTGGTCCGTGCCCCTCGAAAGCTCCTGCTGGTCATGTCCAGGGCAACAGTGCTTTGCCAGGCAGACCTGGAATGTCCTTGTGACTTGGCAGCTGGCTTCCTTCGGAGCAGAAGACCTAAGAGGAGAGCGAGGCCGAAGTCAGAGTATCAATCCCGCTGTTGAAGCTGAGTGCTAATCCAACTGTTTTCCCTATTTAAGAACTCAGAGCTGCTTACTGACAGGGGCAAAGGGCAATTTTGTGCCATGATGAGCCATCAGCTTTCTGCAAACACTTGAGCCCATGTGTATTAAACACTCGCTTCTTTTCCTGTGTTATCTTACCTTCTCATTATCTACTCGAGGGAAAAATCAGTGGCACTAATAATCCAAAATCAATTAAAAGTGCATTATATATGGGAGGGGGCATGGGGGGGGGGTAATTGCCATTTCAATTATGCCTGGCCAAATTACAATAGTTTGTGTTTCCTGAGAACACACCTGTGGAAAGTTGTGGCCCAAATGAGGCAGTCAAGACTTGGGAAGCTAGACTGCATTTTTCGAAATTCCTTTAGAAAATCAACAAAGATTTTAATTCCCATACAGAAGTCAAGATAAAATTCTCTCCATTGTGATTATCTTTAGGTAGAATTTTAATACACTATATGTCTTATTACATCTTCATGGTTTTTTTACAATGTTGATAAACTGTTTTTGACACAGTTCAATTTTGAGTCATACTGCTGGAATATTAGAGAAAGAAGAAACTGGTAAATTGTGGTTGGAGAAGTGAGACAAAACAAAAAGTAAAGTGTAGTAAATGTCTACGAAGACGTATTGTTTTCCCTAGGATTTTGTCAAGATTCTTTTTAAATGTAGGCAAATATCTTCCTGAAGTTTGTTACATGCATTCTATGTGGACTCACGCTAACTAGGGTGGGGAAGTTAGTGCTGAAATTTCTATTCTCTAGGAATCAAATCCCTTTATTTTAAAAATGATCTCAGAAATGAAAAAAAAAATCCCTAGTTTTAAAACTACACCTTTCTCCTTTTCATCCATCACAAGTGCTTGCTCATGAAATTATGACTTCCCTTCTACCCCCGTTTTTCTCTTACACCCTCCCTTTTTCTCTCTCTCTCTCTGTGAATTTTGTAGAATATAGCAAATATAAATTCCCAATTTTATAAACTTTATTGATCTATTTGCTATAACTTTAACTTCTTAGATAAGTATAATCAAGAAAGTACCTTGGCCATTGGATTTCTTTTGAAGCCATTTATTAATAAATGAAGAAACCATTTTAATGATTTAAAGTACTCCAAGCTATATTTTTATATTTCTACCCAGAGGTCAAATGATTTAAAACCGATTGCTATTCACCTGGTCAATATATAATTTATCTCATAGTCTTAGAAAAGTGAGAATTGGACTCTTCTCTAAAAAAAACCAGAATTGCACTATCTTCTGGAAATCTTCAAATGGATTTCACAAGCGTTATATAATTTATAAGCATACTGTAAATCATGTGGAAAATCAGAAAAAAGTAAGCAGCTAGTTTTAAATTAGCAAGCAATTTAATACATTTTCAAATTAATTCTAATTTCCTGGAAGGTTAATGCACTATTGACTTAAGGAAGAGAGGAAAGGATGGCTGTAGCAACAGCCACCCTTTCCCTTTCCCAGAATGAATAGTCTCTTATGGTTAATGATTATATTCTGCACTGAAAATTATTAGAATATATTTTTTTCTCTCAATGTTTCTCAGCCTGAAAAACAAAAAAATTATAAGCTGACAGATGCGAGGCAAAATTTAGGCCTGTTAAAAATGGTGATAATGTAGGTGGGGAAGTCCAGTTCCAGTTAAAACATGCCAAAATGTCATAGGTCATGAGTGCATAGAGAGGGTCATCCTTGTGTTTCTATAGCATAAAGTAAAATTTAAAATAGACTAGAATCATGCCTTCTCTCTGGTGGTCATATTTTGCTGAAAATTGCTGGCGTCTCTTTTTTTAAATATACTTTTTTATTTTTTATTTTTTTAAAAGAAACTTAGATTAAACAAATGTTACACAATAAACATAGGGGATTCCATATGCCCTGCCCCCTAGCCCGTCCATATTTTCCCACATCAACAATATCCTTTATTACTGTGTTACAATTGCCACAGTCGACGAACATATCTTGGAGCATTGCCACTAAGCATGGATTATAGTTTACATTGTAGTTCACACTCTCTTCTGCACGTTTTTGCAAATTATTACAAGATATACAATGGCCTGTATCTGTCACTACAATGTCATTGAGGACAATTCCCAAGTCCCGAAAATGCCCCCAAATTATACCCATTTTTCCCTCTCCCTGCCCTCAGAACCTCCATTGGCCACTGCCTCCACATCCACAATAAAAGTTTTTCCATTGCTAGGATCACAAGTCTACAGTAAAACAACTGTAAGTCTACTCTAGTCCATCGTCCATTCCCCAGTCCTGAGGTTTCTGGGATGGTGATGCCCACGCCACCTCTATTTGAGAGGGGACTTAGATCCCATGGGGCAGATGAATGGGACTTTCTTGCTTGCAGTGGAAGACTCTCTCTGTTCCTTGAGATAGTCATTGTCAATCATCATCTCCTTGTTAGTTGTCCTGGGTGAGTCCAATAAACTGGAGAGTAGGTGCTACAAGTCTGTTTAGATTCAGGGCCCAACTGGCACATGGATGGCCCAAAGATTTTAGTCTCTTGGACTAAAATCAACACTAAGTACTAACTATAAGTTCAAATAGAGGGACAGCAGAGCCATGTGTAGGGAAAACACAACTGAGTCCAACTCTATCACACTGGGGAGCATAAATTCCAAAGTAGGACCTACAGGCAGGGCACCAAACTCGCGAGCTGTCTGCCTTGCCTATAGTGTCTGAATGTCTCCACAGCCATCAGGAGACACGCTATTGGAGGTTATATTTACTTTGGCAGTCAATGAGCTCCTGCCAAGACGTGCAGAAGTGTAACCTCTGGAATGACCTCTCAACTCACTTTGAAGTCTCTTAGCCATATAAACTCATTTGTCTTTACCCTTTCCCCTTTTTGGTCATGGTCTTTTTCCAGTTGCATTGCTAGTTGGTGCTTGGTAGTAATCCCTTGATGCCAGGTATGCTCAACCCTGGGAGTCATATCCCATGCTGGGGGGAAGGTAATGCATTTATATGCTGAGTTTAGCTTGGAGAGAGGCCACATTTGAGCAACAAGGAGGCTCCCAGGAGGCAACACTTAGGCACTCTATAATGTTAAGATTCAATTTCAAAAGTAAAGGCTTATAATTACAGTCATCACAATCAAGGGCCTGTCCATGGTCCATCCTCCTTCACTAGTCACTGCCCCTATACTCAGGGGATTCTTGCTATCCCATTAGAGAATGTGGCAGAGCTCTCCAGGATGGGAATTCAATATTCCTTTGGTTATTGTGTGAATCTCCACCCACTATGACAATACCCCATGAACACTTGAACATATTCATATGCCTTGTAGGTATGCCGCAGGTGAACCTCCTCTGAAGCATCCCCTATCTCTTATACCTTACACCAATGATCCTTCCCTGACACAGTTGTAACCCTTCTGTCATCCAAACCTTCTTCAAAATTGATGCTAACAAAATAACTGAATGTAATTAATAGGAAAATGATATAATAATGAAAAATTTAAAAATGAATAAAATACAAAATTTTTAAAAAGTCTGAAATAATAAAAATATAAAATTAAAATTTTTTTTGACATTATGTCTTTCATCATTGTAAGATCTGCTGTCTTGTATATGCAGTGATATTTGCTTCCATTTATTTGCCAAGTGTCTTATTTTTTTCATTTTGTCTTCAAAGAAGCTTTAGGTTACAGAACAGTCATGTACAGAATATAGGTTATTCCCATACACCCAATATTCTCTCCCTTTTCCCTTTTCCCCTATTAATATTTTACATGTGGATGGTACATTTCTTACAGTTGATGTACAAATATTGAAACATTGCTACTAACCATGGTTAATGATTTAGATTGTGGTTTACATTTTGGACCATACACTTTTATAGATTTTGATGAAGTTTGACGTGGTCTGTATCCATTCTTGCAAGATCATGTAGAATAATTACATTGCTCCAAAAGTATCCCATGTTCCATCTGTTCTATTCTTCCCTCAGGACCCATGGTAAACACCAAGACTAACTCATTGAAGGACAGATTCATAGTTACTTGCAACAACATTGAGGGCTTGATATACTAACCTGTTCTCCCCTTTAGGCACTGCCTATGCTCTCAAGAGACTCCCAACCCTGTATTTGAGATCATAGCAGGACTCCCCAGGATGGGAGTCCAACACCTTCCCACTCATTATGAGTCTCCATCCCCTAATACAGCACACTATGACATGATGAATGCTACATACTCCCTATAAGCCTACCTCATGTGCACCCTGTCCCACATGCCCCCCACACATCCAACACCTTAAACCAGTAGCCATCCCCTGCCATATTTGCCAAAAGAACATTCCCAACATTGTAGTTTCAACCACATACCCACAAAACCTTAGAGTTCACCTGCCCCCTCCCTCAACTCTCCCTCCAGTTCCATGGACAGTCTAGCCCACCCTCCCCACCCTATCCCCCTCACAGACCAGCACTGCCCAGCTTAATAGCATCACTGCACCACTCTTATGCCCATCCACTGCACAACTACACCCTACCGCCTTATCATAGATTTTGCCCATATGGCACTGACTCACAACCTTCTTCTCCCTTTCTGTCTCCTGTAAACTTATCTTCCAGACTTTAGCTCTGTGGGCCTACTCAGTTTGCTTAATTCATATCAGTGAGGTCATGTAATATTTGTCCTTCAATGCCTGGATTGTTTCACTCAACCTAAGGTCTTCAAGGTTCATCCATGTTATCCCATGTGTTAATACTGCATTCCTTCTTACAGCTGAGTAATATTCCAATGTATGTATATGCCAGAGTTTGATTATCCATTCCTCTGTTGATGGACATTTGGGTTGTTTCCAACTTTTGGCAATAGTGAATAATGCCGCTATGAACATTAGTGTGCATATATCTGTTCATGTCCCTATTTTCAATACTTCTGGGTATATACCCAGCAGTGAGATTGCTAGATCATATGGCAGTTCTAGAGTTAGCTTCCTGAGGAACTGCTAAACTGTCATCCACAATGACTGCACCATTCTACATTCCCACCAGCAGTGGATAAAGATTCTCATTCCTCAATATCCTTTCCAACACTTGTAGTACTCTTTTTTTAATAGCCGCCAGTCTAATGGGTGTAAGATGATATTTCATTATGGTTTTGATTTGAATTTTCCTAATAATTAGTGACGTTGAGCATCTTTTCATGTGCTTTTTAGCCATTTGCATTTCTTCTTTGAAGAAGTGTGTATTCAAATCACTTGCCCATTTTTTAAATGGGTTATTTGTCTTTTTTATTTTTGAGGTGTAGGATTTCTTTATATATGCTGGAAATAAGGCCCCTATCAGATATATGGTTACTAAATATTTTCTCCCATTGAGTAGGCTGCCTTTTCACTTTCTTGACAAACTCCTTTGAGGTAAAATTTTTTTTAATTTTGAGGAAGTCCCATTTATCTATTTTTTCTTTTGTTGCTCATGCTTTGGGTGTAAAGTTCATTAAACCATTTCCTAATATAAGATCCTGTAGATGCTTCCCTACATTATCTTCTAGGAACTTTATGTTCTTGGCTCTTATATTTAGATCTTTGATCCATCTTGAGTTAATTTTTGTATAAGATGTGAGGTTTATTCCTCTCTCATTCTTTTGGATATGGCTATCCAGTTCTCCAAGCACCATTTGTTGAAGAGGCCATTCTCTCCCAGTTGAGTGGGCTTGGTGGCCTTATCGAATATCAGTTGACTGTATATGTGGGGATGTATACCAGAACTCTCAATTCGGTTCCATTGGTCAGTATGTGTATCCTTATGCCAATACCATACAGATTTGACCACTGTAGCCTTGTAGTATGTTTTAAAGTCAGGTAGGGTGATTCCTCTGATTTCATTTTTCTTTTTCAACATATCTTTGGCCCCTTTGTCCTTCCAAATAAATTTCATAGTTAGCTTTTCCAATTCAGTAAAAATGCTGTGATAATTTTTATTGGGATTGTGTTAATTCTGTAAATCAGTTTGGGTAGGATAGACATCTTAATGATGTTTAGTCTTCCTATCCAAGAACAGTGGATCTTCTTCCATTTATTTAGGTCTTCTTTGGTTTCCTTTAACAGTGTTGTGAAGCTTTCTGTGTATAAGTTGTTTACATCTTTAGTTAAAGTTATCCCTAGGTATTTGATTCTTTTAGTGTCTGTTGTAAATGGGATTTTTTTTCTTGATTTCCTCTTCAGATTGCTCATTATTGGTGTACAGAAATGCTACTGATTTTTGCACATTGATCTTATAACCTGTCATTTTGATGAACTCATTTATAAGCTCTAGAAGCTTTGTTGTAGATTTCTCTGGGCTTTCTATGTATAGGATCAT
Source organism: Cabassous unicinctus (assembly GCA_029593785.1). NCBI lineage: Eukaryota > Metazoa > Chordata > Mammalia > Cingulata > Chlamyphoridae > Cabassous > Cabassous unicinctus. Next base: position 22,716 of record JAQZBX010008179.1, on the reverse strand, counting down.
ATCATCTGCAAATAGTGAAATTTTTATTTCTTTCCAATTTGGATGCCTTTTTATATCTTTTTCTTGCCTAAGTGCTTGTGCAAGTACTTCTAACAAAATGTTAAATAAGAGTGGTGAAAGTGAGTATCCATGTCTTGTTCCTGATCTTAGAGGGAAAGTTTTTAGGATTTCACCATTGGATATGATGTTAGCAGTGGGTTTTTCATATATACCCTTTATCACGTTGACGAAGCTTCCTTCTATTGTTATCTTTTGCAGTGTTTTTATCAGGAAATGGTGCTGTATTTTGTCAAAAGCTTTGTCTGTATCTATAGAGATGATCATGTGATTTTTTTTCTTTCGGTCTTCTTATGTGGTTTGTTACATTGATCAATTTTCTTATGTTGAACTATTCTTGCATACAAGGGATGAAACCCATTTGGTCATGGTGTATAATTCATTTGGTGTGTTGTTGAATATGATTAGCAAGAATTTTGTTGAGGATTTTATTATCTAGGTTCATTAGAGAGATTGTTCTATAATGTTCCTTTCTTGTGGCATCTTTGGTTGGCTTTGATATTAGGATGATGTTGGCATCATAAAATGAGTTAGGCAATGTTCCCTCCCCCCACTCCCCTCTTTTGGAAGAGTTTAAGCAGGATTGGTTTTAGTTCTTTCCAGAATGTTTTCAGAATTCACCTGTGAAGCTGTCTGGTCCTGGGCTTTTCTTAGTTGGGAGGTTTTTGATGACAAATTCTATCTCATTACTTTTGATTGTTCTGTTGAGTTCATCAGTATCTTCTTTCATCAATATAGGCTGCTTGTGTGTTTCTAGGAATTTGTTAATTTCCTCTAAATTATCCATCTTGTTGGCATACAATTTTTCAACGTATCCTCTTATGATATTCTTTATTCCTGTGGGGTCAGCGGTGATATCCCCTTCCTTGTTTCTTATTTTATGTATTTGCATCTTCTCTCTTTTTTTCTTTGTTAGTCTAGCTAAGGGTTTGTCAATTTTATCAATCTTCTCAAAGATCCAGCTTTTGGTTTTGTTTATTTTTTTCTAGTGTTTTTTTATTTTCAATTTCATGTAGCTCTGCTCTAATCTTTGTTATTTCCTTCTTTCTGCTTCCTTTGGTGTTTGTTTGTTGTTCTTTTTCTAATTTCTCCAGATGTGCGGTTAAGTCTTTGATTTTAGCTCCTTCTTTTTTATGTAGGTATTTATGGCTATGAATTACTTCTCAGTACAGCTTTTGCTGCATCCCATAGGTTTTGATATGTTGTGTTGTGATTTTCATTCGTTTCAATGTAGTTACTGATTTCTTTTGTGATTTCCTCCTTGACCCACTGTTTGTCTAAGAGTGTGTTGTTTAACTTCTATATTTTTTTGCCTCATCTGGTTCTCTGTCTCTTATCGATTTCCAGCTTCATTCCATTGGGGTCAGAGAAATTACTTTGTATAATTTCAATTTTTCTGAATTAATTGAGAGTTATTCTGTGGCCTAGCATGTGGTCTATCCTGGAGAATGATCCATGTGCACTCAAGAAGAATGTATATCCCGCTGTCTTTGGGTATAATGCTCTGTATATGTCTATTAGGTCCAGATCTTCTAATATATTATTCACAGTCTTTGTTTCTTTATTAATTCTTTGTCAAGATGTTGGGTCTAATGGTGATAATGATGTATTAAATTCCCCCACTATAATTGTAGAGGCATCTATTATTTCTCCACTTAGTTTTTCTAGTGTTTGCCTCATGTATTTTGAGGCACCCTGGTTATGTGCATAAATGTTTATGATTGTTCTTTCTTCTTCATAGTTTATCCCTTTTATCAATATATAGTGTTCCTCTGTCTCTTACAATAGTTTCGCATTTAAAGTCAATTTTTTTTGATATTAGTATAGCTACTCCCGCCATTTTTTGGTTATTGTTTGTATGTAAATTTGTTTTCCAACCATTCACTTTCAGCCTCCTTGTGTCCCTGGGTCTAAGGTGGGTTTCTTATAGACAGCATATAGATAGGTCATATTTCCTTATCTATTCTGCCAGTCTGCATCTCTTGACTGGTGTGTTTAGTCCATTAACATTCAATGTTATTACTGTCAAGGAATTACAGGAGCCGTATTTCCTTTAGGTCTATGTATGCCATATGTTGTTTTATTTCTCTTTTTATCTTTTTGTTGTTCTTAACTCTCCTCCAGCTGTCTTTCTTCTGTTTTTTTCATTTTGATTTGCAGAACTCCCTTTAGTATTTCTTGAAGGGCAGGTTTCTTATTGACATACTCTCTTAATTTCTGTTTATCTATGAATATTTTGAACTCTTCCTCATTTTTGAATGCCAGCTTTGCTGGCTACAGGATTCTTGGCTGGAATTTTTTTCTTTTAGCACCTTAACTCTGTCATTCCACTGCCTTCTTGCCTTCATGGTTTCAGATGAGAAATCAGCATTTAATCTTATTGAGCTTCCCTTGTATGTGATGGTTCTCTTTTCTCTTGCTGCTATCACTATTCTCTTGTTGTCTTGTGCATTGGACAATTTTACAAGTATATGTCTTGGAGTAGCTTTGTTAGGGATTATGCTCTTCAGGGTGTGCATGCTTCTTGGATATGTAGGTCTATGTCCCTCAATAGGGTTGGGAAGTTTTTAGCCATTATCTCCTCCAACATACCTTCTGTCCACTTTCCCTTCTCTTCTCCCTCTGGGATGCCTATAATGTGTATGCTTGTGCTTTTTATGTTTTCATTCAAATCCCTAAGTCCCTGCTGGATTTTTTGTATCTTTTTATCTATCTCTTCTACTATCTGTCTGATTTCAGATGCACTATCTTCCACATCGCTGATTCTTTCCTCTCCCTGTTCAAATCTGCTCTTATGTGCTTCTAGTGTATTTTTGATTTCTTGCATTGTGCCATTCATCACCATCATAGCCACTTTCTTTTTATGTATGTTTACAATTTCTTCAGTATGTTCTCCTCGTGTCTTCTTAATTTCCTTACTATCTTCTATGACTTCATTAAGTTGATTCATGATATTTGTTTGGCCATCTCTGATTAGTTGTTCCATATTCTGCATCTCCTCCTGTATTTTAGTTTGTTTGTTGGACTGGACCATGTCTTCCTCTTTCTTAATATGGCTTGTAATTTTTTGTTGGTGTCTAGGCATCTGTTTATCTTTATGGTTTTTTCCAGTTGATTAGCTTCTCTTTGTACTCTAGGGTTTTATTTAGTTTCTGTTTTTGTGTGTGTGGTAAGGTTTCACTTTGACACTCTATTCCTCTTATTCTTTTTCCTTGCTGTTGTCTGTGTTCCCTTGAAAAAAAAATTAAGACCAGAGAAAAGGAAGGAATTAGGAAGAGAAAAAGAATAATAGTGATATTAATAGTAAAAAGTAGAAGAGGAACCATACAAGACAGTTTTCTTTTGGCTTCTTTCTCTGTCCAGAACCCTCCTAGATGACTCAGGGCACCTTTCTGTTCTATATATATCCAAAGCAGGTCCTTCAGATAGGTCTCTGTCCTCTCTCCCCTCCTTTGTTGTGAGACGGTCATGCTCTGCATACCATCCTCCACACCATTTTCCCAGAGCTCCTGGAGTCTCTCTTATAAAGTAATTTTCAGTGTAAATCCTTTGTTTTCAAAACTTGTCTTAGACTTGTTTTTCCTGAATATAAGATGCATGGGAAATTCCAACTTGGGAAGCCTCTCCTGTTCTTCCTGTCTGTGTTGTTTGTGCACTTACGTACTCTGTTTTGAGACAGAAAATCACAGTAGCACAAACACACCAAAACTGTTAGAAAAGAAACTTGGATGAGGCTTCATTTACTCAGATAGCCAATTACTTATTGTTCCACTCTGGCACCAGACTCTTTTTTCAGGTATCAATTGTGTCCACTCTGAATAAAACCAATTCTTCTGTTGGTCTGGAAGTCCAATATCTCTGTGCTCCAACCACACAAGGTTCCTTTCTGGCCCTGAATGTATCAGGCATGTTCTTGCCTCCAGGTCTTGACATTTGCTGTTTCCACTCAGAATTCTCTCACTAGAATAAATTTAGCTAACTTGTCCACATTCATCAAGTCCTTTTATGGACACCTCTGTGTCCATGAAGACTTCCTTGACCTCTCTATTTAGAAATTTATCTTCCCCTAACTCTCTTTATCCTCCTTCCTTCTTTAACTTTCCCCACATGACATCTTCTTATCTATCATAATGTATATTTCACTTATTGATTATTTTTCTTTCTTCACTAAAAGTGTGAGCTCCATGATAGAGCAGGTTATATGTTTTGCTCATTGCTTTATTCTCAGGACTTAGAATAGGGCTTATCACTTAGAAGGGGACCAAAAATATTTATTCAATATTATTGAATGAATAAATGTCAAAATATCTGAAGTATTTGTTCATTTCAGAACATTTTAAAGATAATCATTTATAATAAATAATTTTTGTTTGACTGTAACACATTATATGGTTCAGAACAATTTATATTTTCCATGTAAGTTAAATATAAACAAGCATAATGAATGAGCAAGCAATTCCTTCTCTCTGTGGAATTGGAGAAACCTACATCCAGGTGTAAATAAAGGAAATGTCTTTATTTAGTCTGGTTTTAGTCTGCTTTATCTTAAATAGTCTAGGTTATGCATTGTCTTTTAATCTGTTTATTTTTTAAAGCTTTTAAGTGAGATTTATTTATTTGTTTTTTTATGAGGTACTGGGAATTGAACCCAGGACTTCGTGTGTAGGAAAGAGGCGCTCAGCCACTTGATCTGCACCCACTCTCCATAATCTGTTTTAATAGTCTGTCACTCTCACTTTATTTGAGTGTATACTGTATTGCTACTTCCTCATATTAGGATATGTGATGCAATTTGCAGAGAATCTCTCGTTGGCTCAATCTGGTTGCTTTAAATGTCTGCCTTAGCTAAGGCGAGCTTGCACAACGTTTTAATAAAAGCAAATCCCCACAGCAGCCTCCCCCACATTCCCTGGTTTCAGGCTTGAAAGCCTGACCTGCGCCCCCCACTCCTTGCACCTTCTCTTGGCTTCCAGTCTCCTTGAACAGGGCCTCGTTTAGCTCACTTTCCACATGTGCCTCCACCTCGTTACGGTTTCTGATTTGGCTTGTCTCCAGCCTTGACTCTATCCAGGCTATTGATTTAATTCTTTTCCTTTTGAAAACCTCTCTTGCCTTCTTTCCTATAGATAATTTTCAAAATAAAATCCCCTGGCTGGCTCCAGGTCCCAGGATATTTCTTCCAGAAAAGTGTTCTAATGAGCAGCCTCTCTTAGTTGTATTATTCAACCTTTGTGGGTGAGAATTGTATATTCATTTTATGAAACTGTTCAAAGTTCAGATTTAAATAAAAATCCTAATTGATTTTATTTATATGGTTCTATTTATGACTGCTTTAATTGAATACAACTTAATTACCATCACAGAAAACCATCTGCAGCTTCTTATTGCCTATAAATATCTCTCTCAGCCATTGCTTCCCTTTGCAGTATCTATATACCTACCCTCTTCTCATATATAACCTTCAAGTAACTTTCTCTTCACCCTTTCTGCCTCTTTCTATTGTCAAACTGCCCGTGAGATATACTACAGTGGCAGCTGGGTTGGTCCAAGTGCCTAGTTTTCTAGTGGTGAGAACGCTGGTTTCTGCTATCTGTGACCTGACAATTAATTGGCATGGTTAAAGGAGCGATTGAACATTGGTTCTTTCACCATCACACATGTTTTCTGGCTAAGGTTCCTCAGATTTATGGTTTAACTATTTAATACTCACTATTTTAAAGGTCACTTATCCATACATCATTTGATATGCATTATCTACTAGCTAATTACTTTAACTCATTTAGGAAAACTGGTCATATGCATAGACATATCACCAAAGTTGACCTTTGAGTCTGACTTTGAGCAAACTATACATAAGTTCTTTCCTTAAGTCTTTGCACTTCTAAAATTGTTGAGGGGAAGAAAATTGCTTGCTGTGCAAAGGGATCCTGTGGATTGCTGTTCTCTAAACTCAACTTCAATTTAAAAAGAATTTCTATTTTTAGATTAAATAGCGCTTAATTTATGACAACTTAAGTAAAAAAAATGACTAAATTGGCTTTGAAATAGAAATGAAACATCCAAGGAAAATTGAAATATTGAAAAGCATTTGAAGTCATAATAGAATTGCTATTACATTGAGCTTAATTTTAAAACACAGAAGGTAAAAATTGCAAAATAGTGGATAAGGGTCAAAAAGGACAAGCATAGCTATCATACAGTATAAATGAGAACAGATAAGTTTCTTAATTTATTTATGATTCTCATAAGATTTCACAAAAGTCTTTTTTAATAGGTCGGCTTGTGTCATGAAAATGGGTAACTCACTGAATTTTTATTCCAATACTAAAAAATTACTCACTCTTCTACTCTATATAGAAGCAGTTTATTGATATATTCTTTGTGGTCCAGTCTTAAGCATTTGGAGTCCATCATTTTCCTAGCATCACCCATTTGTCATTTATTCACCTTTCCAGACCTAATGAAAAGGAAAAAAACAAGAGAAACATTATCTTCAAAGTTTTTAAGATATAATTTTGAAAAGTTTTAATTTCATGGCAGTATAAATGAATTTACTTTCAGAAGTCAATAAAATATGGTGTAATGGTGACCTGCAGCTCTTTAAAATCATGACCAGATGGATGAGCTAGGGCTTTTTGGCCATGTAAAAGATTCATTTTCTCCTTCACACACCCCAGTTCATGCAAATAAGAGAAAAGCTGACTGAGATCAGGCTTCGGGTTTTCTGGCAAATGTAAAGAGAACATTTGAAGAATCTGATCTGTGGTAAATAAGATATTTTATATCTAACTTCAGTGAACTCGTATTGGATCTTCAGTGGAACACTTCTGTAAATGAAAGATTGAACTGAGTCCTCTGTTATCTTAAGATGGTGGTGCAATAGAATAAAACAAAGACTAATAACTTGTGATCACAGTGGATTGATCCTTATATTGCTATTTTACTCTTGACTTTTTCTTACATGTTGCTCTGTTTAGAATCAAATGAGACAAATACTACTTTAGCCAGTTTTCTCTTTTCTATAAAGCAAAGCCTCTCTTTTGTAAAGCAAAGTCAGAGTACATCTTGCAAAGAAGAGTGGGTAACTTCTGATTTGGGCATCTTGTTTTGGATGTATCTATAAATAACTCAGTTTTAGGAGACCTGACTAGTCTCTGAAGCCATTTACAATCAAAGCAAATTAGTTACTTCAATCTATTAATGTAATGTAATGGAAAGAAAGCAGTTTTTGTCAATCAGTAATCTTATATTAGAATTCAGACTTTGCTCCTTGCTGGCTTTATAGCCTTGGCAAAATTACTTAAGCTGTCTGAGCTGCAATCTCATCATGTATGAAATGGAGGTGATAATATATACCTTTCAACTGTGTTAGGAGGTCTAAATGAGATAAAATATGTGACTATAGCAATGCTGGGTACTTATTGGAGACTAAAAAGATGTTAGTTCCCTTTTGCTTTCCACTGGACTTTATGCCGCAGCGCACGCACACACACCTAGTTGTTTGACCAAACAGGCCACTTAATTAATTTTTTGATTAATTTAGTTAAAATGTTCCAACTTGTTCCATATGAGACCAAAATTCTCAGTAATTTTCCTTCATGTGGACATTAATTGATTGCACTATTACCAGATATTTTTAATATTGTTTAATGATAGCAATACTATTATGCATAGCAGTGTTAATTTATGTCCTCTTATGAACCAGTAGTTTTAAAAGAACTTTTATCAGTTAAATTCAGAAACTATACTAAAAGGGGGGGATCAAAGTTAGGATAGTTTAGTTTTTGCTGTAATAATGATCAATCTCATATTCTCAGTATATTTTTATATTTACTCTAAACAACTTTTATTCCTTGCTCACAATACATGCTCTTTTTAGTGGGCCAGATGGTGTCTCCCAAAATTCATGTCCACACAGGACCTCATTGTGTGGCCTTATTTTGAAAATAGGTCTTTGCAGAAGTAATTAATGCAAAGATGAAGATGAGCGGGTTCCAAAGCCCAGTCCTTAGGTTTTGGATTAGGGTGGGCCGCAAATCGAATGAGAGTGTCCTTCTGAGGCACAGGAAAGGACACGCAGAGATGAAGGGAGAAGTTGTGAAGGTGGACGCAGAGATCCCAGTGATAGGTCTACAAGCCAACAGATGCTTGGAGACTCCAGAGGCTGGACGAGGCAAGGAAGGCTTTTCTCCTAGCACCCTCAGAGGCGGCGTGGCCCTCCTGGTGCCTTGGTTTCAGAAATTTGGCCTCTGGATCTATGAAAGAATTTCATTTTTTTGTTTTAAGCCACGAAGTTTGTGATATCTTTTTATAGCAGCCCTAGGGAATTAATATATTCTACATAGGCTTTCAATCAAAGATATAAACTATTGGAGCCTTCACTATCTGGTCAGTCACTCTTCAAATGGCATAAAATGGAACATGGGGAGCATTTTTAAGAGCAGGGCTCTTCAAGGCTTCTGCCCAGAAAGAATGCATGTAACTTCTGCTCCCTTTCCATTGTCCAGAAGAACTCTACTGCCTATTCCTAACTTAAATGAATGGGAAGTAAAATCCTACTATGTGCTGGGAGGAAGAAAACCATAATATTGGTAAACATCCATCATGACTACCATGTACAGTCTTACAAAAATTCCTGGCAAGTTTTTACCTTGACATTTCAAAAGGCTTATTGTAAATTTCTATAAATCCAGAAGTTCCCATTGTGCTCTGAAGAGTAGGATATACAAGCCACAATAGAAAGGCGTTAGCAATGCCTGCCCAACAGCTCCTGTCTATGTTGTTAGGGGTACTACTCTTATGTTTTTCAATAATAAAAGCATTTTGGTGATGGATATCAAGATAATAAACACTTATGTAGTAAATTAAAGCAATGGTCAAAACCTCCATTGCCCATCACTCAAGGATAGCCATTACTAACTTGTTATGAGCAACATTCTGATCCCTTATTGTTGATAAAAATGATGAGTATTTTTCAATATTTCTTCCCTTGAATTTTGCTGGATCACGATATTGCTTTACATCTCTGACATGGTACGTGCACGGATTATGGCTGATAGAATATGTTGAGAATCTGAGTATCAGTAATCTCTGTCTATACTTATATTCATTTAAATTGTTCCATCACCCCAAGGAAGTTGAAGCTTACTGTTAGGATTTGTTATCTTCATCATAAAATAATCCTCATGAAAATCAGAACATTAGCACACTTAAACTGTCTTGACTCTTTTTCTCTTCAGGCTTTTGCTGGTATTTAATAATAGTGATAATAATATTATGATAATGTTGATATTGTTGATGATGACAAAGTTGGTTTTGCTTCGATTTTCTTTTTCTTTGATGGGACCACAGATACCATTTTTACAAAAAGATGTTCCTTTTTAAAAACAATTGCATGGATGGGTCTTCATTTCTTGTGGAAAATCTTTTTAGAATATGAAAGGTGAGACCCTATCACTTTCTCCTTCCATTCTCTATACTAAATTAAAATTTAAAATTAAATTATCCCTACATTTCATTGAATATAGAACAAAATGATAACAGTGGCCCATAAACATACTAAAATATTGGTGGTTATGGACCAGGTGGTGGTGGGATGGCTATAGGGTTTGTACTATACTCTGGCCCAAAGGCCCAGCACTTTCTACAATTTGTTATACCTATTGCTACCTGTAGTTAAAACAAGCAAACAAATGAACAAAAATAAATAAGAAAAAATAAGGAAACAAGAGTTCCACACTGCCTTAGATATGTAGGATAAGTAAAATTAATGGTAAATGCAGGGTAGCTTGTACCTGGGGAAACCTTCTCTTTCCCGGGGCTGTAGATGCTCTTGGGAAACCAGTCCTCATAATTTTCACTCTTAAGTACTTTGAATCACATATTACAAGAAAAGAAAGAAACAGTCTTCATTTTCTCACCTCAGAGATTCTCAGTAGGATAACATGTAAAATGTGGTCCATTGAAATATGAATGTATTTCTAAAGTCTTATTTCTGAATTTTGTACAGTGAAATGTAGAACAATTAATTGCCTATGATACAAGGAAAGAAATATTTTCTCAGGGGCCTCTATGTTTTTTAAAAGATTATTCCAGAAATTTTTATTCAGTGTATTTTGCATTTTTCTTATGTATTACAAAAATAATAAATGCTAGAAATGTAAGAAAAGGAGGATATTTTATTCACCTTTTTTTCTAGAAAGAGAATTTTTCTTAGGCAGAGATTGATTTTACATGGAAATTATTTGCTAAACTCATTTGTAGTCAGTTTTCTAGGGCTGAGTATAGATTAGTGATTGTGAGAGGTTAAGGATCAGAGAGTGGCTTGGAAATGAGTGTGGTTAAAAAAGGACAACAGGACTGTGGATTTGATCCATAAACCTACCCACGTGATAAAATTGAATGGTGTTAAATGCACATACACATTCAAATTAGTACAGGTGAAAATAGAGAACTCTGAACAAGCTCTATGGGTTGTACAGCTGTCAAGACTGTAGTTTTGCAAGATGTGATCATTGAAGGAAACTGAATAAAGTACATAAGGATCTCTATATTATTTCCTACACTGCTTGCAATAAATTGAAATAAAAGTTTTATAAGATCTTAATATAAACTTTAAAATATCCTTTGGGGTTCCTGATTCATTCCTTGATTTTTAATTCTGCTTTCACTTTTTCTTGTTTTGGGGGGTCTTATGTAGATCTTCTACAATGAGCACACCATTGTGCTGTTTCATGTAATTTGACTCCTGCCATGACTTTATTACATGGCATTTAACATTTATTGTGTATTACTCTTGTATGATTACACTTGGGTACTTGTACTTAGTGTTAAATCTGTCACCATGTTTGTGCTTTTTAAATTCTGTCAGCTTTATAAGCTTACATTGCTTGCCTTCTTTTTTGTTCTGGGTGATAAAGAATGCAAATTACCTGGGCTCTGCAGTCCCTAGATTATCATATCAGCAGAGTCATGTGGTTTGGGGCGATGAATTCTTATTCCATTTTAGAAAGTAGCGATCCAGGGATTGGCTATGGTTGCCTTCAGAGAATCTTTTTGTCCCCTGAACTGGTGAGCCCTTTTCATCCTCATGAGACTATTGGGGGGTGGGGGCGTGTCAGGAATACCTTTCCTATCATATGTTAATTTTTGCTTCTAATCCTATGATTCATTTCTTCTTGTTCCATGCTATGGCTTCGTGAATGTCTCCCTTGTGCCTTTCATTATTTGTCATTTTGGTTTGTATTCTTAGAATAATCCTCGATCATCCCTCCTCCCTCCTCCCTCCCTTCCCTTCCTCTCCCCCTCTCCTCTAACCTCGTCCCCTTCTTCGTCTTTCTCTCATCCAAAATACCATAAATATAAAATCCTTTTGCCTCTAACCTATAAAATTTATATTAATTTTGAGTCTATTTCTCTTGAGTATGAGTGCTGCTGCCTAATCCCATTTTCTCTCTCCCAGTCTATTAATACAATAGCTTCCAATGTGTTGTCCTTTTGTTAAACTCTTGGACACCTGCAGCCAGAGAGATTTTTAAATTTTAATGACAAATCAGGCCACATTACTCTGTTGTTCAAAACTCCTTGCACTTGTCACCAACTAATACATCTTTGTTTTTGTCTGACTCCTTTGCCTAGAAGATATTCTTCATAAGCTCAAGGAATATGTTTTGTCCACTGCTGTATTGTAGGTGCTTAGTAAATTTTGTTGAATGAATTGATGCATGAATTCTGGTAGTATTTCTCAAATTTCTCCTCTAGACAATGATCTCTAATGTGAAATTGCCATACCCAGTGGCATGGGAACTCTCTTAGCACATCCATTAATATACTTTGCATCTTAAAGTAAGACATCAAGTAAACTTCGGAGATATTCAGTGTAGAGATTACCACTAGTGCCCTTTCCTACCTGTATGTCAATAGATCATGGGGTACTCAGAGTACCTAGGATATCTGAGAGAAGTATGGGGCTTCCCTAACAAAGAGTAGTGGTACCCATACCTTTATTTCATCTTTTGCTTTAAACGTTTTTTCACATTATTAGAGATGTTATGGTTTTATAGAACAATCATGCATAAAATACAGGATTCCTATATACTACCCAACACCAACAACTTGTATCGGTGCGGAACATTTATTTCTATTGATGATAGCATATTTTATAATTGTACTATTAATTAAAGTCCATGGTTTAACACAATTTGTATGTTGTAGTTCCATGGAATTTTAAAAAATTGTTGTTACCATATATACCATCTAACATTTTCCCCTGTAATCATATTCAGATAAATATTTCAGTGCTGTTAATTGCATTCACAATGCTGTGCTATCATCACCACCATCTATTACCAAAACATCTCCATCATTCCAAATAGAACCCTGTACACTTTTAAGGCTTAACCTCCCATTACCTATCCCCATCCCAGTCCATGGCAACCTATATTCTAGATTCTGACTCTATGAGTTTGATTATTCTACTTGTTGCAAATCAGTGATATCATAAAATATTTGTCCTTCTGTGCCTGGCTTATCAACATGATATCTTCAAGGTTTATCCATGCTGTTGCATGTAGCAGGATTTCATTCCTTTTTATGGCTGAATGATATTCCATTGCATGTACATGCCACATTTCATTTATCCATTCAATGGTTGATAGATGCTTGGGTTGCTTCCATCTTTTTGGAGATTGTGAATAATGCCGCTATGAACATTGGTGTGCAAATATCTGTTCAATCCCCTGGTTTCAATTCTTTTGGGTATGTACCTAGAAGTGGGATTGACAAGTCATATGGTAATTCTATATTTAGCTTTCTGAGGAACTGCCACACTGTCTTCCACAGCAACTATACCATTTTACATTGCCACGAGCAATGAATGAGTGTTCCTATTTCTTTGCATCCTCTACAATGCTTGTTATTTTCCATTTTTTAAAAATAGCAGCCATTCTAATGTGTGTAAAATGGTATCTCATTGTTTTCATTTACATTTCCCTTATGGCTAAAGTGGACCATTCCATGAGCCATTTGAATATCTTTGTATATATTCTTTGGAGAGATGTCTTTTCAAGTATTTTGCTCATTTTAAAAATTGGGTTGTTTGTTTTTTTGTTGTTAAGTTGAAGGATTCCTTTATATATACTGGATATTAATCTTTTATTGGATATGTGGTTTCCGAATAGTTTCTACCATTGCACAGGGAGTCTTTTTTACTTTCATGAAAAAGTCCTTTGAGGAACAAAAGTTTTTAATTTTGATGAGATCCCATTTATTTTTTCTTTTGGGGCTTGTGTTTTGGGTGTAAAGTCTAAGAAACCATTGCCTTGCACAAGTTCCTGAGGATGCTTCCCACATTTTCTTCTAAGAATTTGATAGCTCTAGCTTTAAAATTCAGGTCTTTGATCCATTTTGAGTTGAGTTTTGTATATGGTGTGAGATGGGGGTCCTCCTTCTTTTTATTACAAATGGAGATCCAATTTCCCCAGCACCATTTATTGAAGAGACTGTTCTTTCCCAATTGAGTGTTCTTTACCATCTTGTCAAAAATCAGTTGGCCATAAATGTGAGGGTTGATTTTTGAGCTCTCAATTCTATTCTGTTGATCTATATGTTTGTCCTTGTACCAGCACCATGCTGTTTTTATTACTGTGAGTTTATAGTAAGTTTGAAGCTCTGGAAGTGTGAAACCTCCAACTTCATTCTTCTTTATCAAAATGGCCTTAGCTATTCAGAGCCCCTTTTGCTTCTATGTAAATATGATGATTGTCTTTTCCATTTCTGCAAAGAAAGTTGGATTTTGATTGGGATTGCATTGAATCTAAATTGTGTTGGGTAGTATTGACATCTAAATGATATTTAGTCTTCCAATCCATGAACACGGAATAGCCTTCCATTTTTTTATGGTGTTCTTTGATTTCTTTTAACAATATTTTGTCATTTTCTGTGTACAGGTCCTCTAAATCCTTGGTTAGATTTATTCCTCAATATTTTATTCTTTTAGTTGCTGTTGTGAAAGGAATTTTTTCTTGACTTCTTCTGATTGTTCATTGCTTGTGTACAGAAACATTACTGATTTTGGGGTGTTGATCTTGTACCCTACCACTTTGCTGAATTCATTTATTAACTCTTGGAGCTTTGTTGTCTTTTCAGGAATGTCTGGTATTTAAGGTCACATCATCTATAAATATGGCAAGTTTTACTTCTTCCTTTCCAATTTAGATGTCTTTTATTTCTTTTTCTTGCCTAATTGTTTTGGGAAAAACTTTCAGCACAATGTTGAATAACGGTGATGACAAAGAACATCCTTGTCTTCTACCTGATTTTAGAGGGAAAGTTTTCAGTCTTTCATCATTAACTAGGATGTTAGATGTGGATTTTTCATATCTGCCATTTGTCATGTTGAGGACATTTCCTTCTATTCCTAGTGTTCTAAGTGTTTTTATCAAGAAAGCATGCTGTATTTTGTCAAATGCCTGGCCTGCTTCGATTGAGATGATCATGTATTTTTTTCCTTCATACTGTTAAAGAGGTGTATTAATTTATTTTCTTATATTGAACCAATTTTGCATAGCAGGGTTAAATCCCACATGATCATGTTGTATAATTCTTATAATATGCTGTTGTATTTGGATTGCTGTTATTTGCATAAGGGTTTTTGCATCTATATTTATAAGAGATATTAGTCTGTAATTTTCTTCTGTATCTTAATCCAGCTTTGGTGTAGGGGTATATTGGTCTCATAGAATTACTTAGGAAGTATTCCCTCCTCTTCAATTTTTTAGAAGAATTTGAGCAGAATTGGAATTAAATCTTGGAATGTTTGCTAGAATTCCCCTGTGGAACCATCAAGTCCTAGATTTTTCTTTGTTAGGAGCTTTTTGATTACTAATTCAATCTCTTTGTCCTGTTGAGATCTTCTATTTCTTCTAGAGTCAATGTAGGCAGTTTCTACATTTCTAAGAAATTGTCCATTTCACCTAGGTTATCTAATTGCTTGACATACAGTTGTTCATAATATCTAATTATAGACCTTTTTATTTCAGTGGGGCTGGTAGTAATGTACCACTTCTCATTTCTGATTTTTGTTATTTGTATCTTTTATCCTTTTTCTTTGTCATTCTATCTAGAGGTTTGCCAATTTTGTGATGTTTCACAGGACAAAATTTGGTTTTGTTGATACTCTCTATTAATTTGCTTCCCTTGTCCTTAACATCGGGTTAAACTTTAACATTCTTAATATATAACAATTATATTTGGTTTGATACTAACATAACTTCAATAGCATGCACATCATGTACTTTTCCTATACTCCTCTGTCCCGCACCATTTTTTTACTTGTTACCATTTATATTTTTGTACATTGTATGAGAAACCTAGATTTATCATTACATTCTATACATTTGCTTTTTAGCACCTGTAGGCGTAAGAAGTGGAGTTACACACTAAAACAATCCAATCCAATAACACAGCATTTATAATTCTCCAGATGGTTACCTTTATTGTAGGTCTTTATTTTTTTATGCCCCTTTGAACCGCCTAAAGTTTAAGTCTAAAGGCTCCCTCAGCATTGCTTGCAAGACAGGCCTAGTGGTGAGGTACTCCCTCAGCTTTTGTTCATCTGAGAATGTCTTAATCCCCACTCCTCATTTTTCCAGAGAGTCTCACCGGAAATAATGTTTTTGACTGGCAGTTGTATTGCTTGTTCACTTTAAGAATTTCAACCCACTGCCTTCTTGCCGCCAAGGTTTCTGATGAGAAATCGGCACTCAGTCTTTTTGGAATCCCCTTGTATGTAACATGCTGCTTTTCTCTTGTACCTTTCAGAATTCTCCATGTCTTTTGCATTTTTTGGTGTGTTATAAAAATGTATTACCTGGTGTCTTTTCTCCATGTTTATCCTGTTTGGTGTTCTCTGAGCTGCTTGGATATGCATGTTCACACCTTTTGCTGTACTTCAAAAGTCCTCTGTCATTATTTCTTTGACTCTTCCTTTTGCCCCTTTCTCTCTTTTTTTCTACTGGAACTCCCATAATGTTCATATTGTTGCATTCCATGGTATCCCATAGCTGTCTTAGGCTATTTTTGCTTTTAATATTTCTTTTTTCTTTCTGCTCCTCAGTCTGTCTCATTTCATGTGTCTTATCTTTAATTTACAGATTCTTTCCTCTGCCAGCTCCATTTAGCTCTTGAAACCCTCCTGGACATTTTTCATTCCAGTTATTTTGGTCTTTAACTCCAGTAGTTCTGTTTGGCCCCTTTTAAAAATTTCTGTCTCTTTACTTAGACTGCCATATAGCTCATTTATTGTTTTCCATATCCTGCAATCCTTTCTCTGTACTTTTCTTCATTTCTTTATGCATTTTTTAACAAATCAATTTTATTGATACATATTAATAAAGCATACAATTCATCCAAAGTGTACAATCAGTGATATTTGGTAAATCACATAGTTGTGCATTCATCACTTCAATCATTATTAGAGCATTTTCATTATTTCAATAATAATAATAGACAAACTAACAAGAAAATTCCTCACCTTTCTATCTCTGTACATAGCTGCTATTTCTATTATTGCACAATTATTTATTTGTTTATTAAGCAGTTTTATTGAGATATATTCACATACCATAAAAGTGTATAATCAGTGGCTTTTAGTATAATCACAATGTTGCACATTCATCATCTCAAAAATTCTAGAACAATATCATTACTCCAAAAAGAAAGACTCCACACCACAGTATTCATTTCCCAGCCCTACATAACCACTAATCTAATTTCATCTTTATAAATTGATTTATATTTACATTTTATATAAATGGAATCATACAATATATAGTACTCTGTGTCTGGTCTCCTTCACTGAATGTAATGTTTTTTTTTTAATCTGATATTAACATTTTGTAGTATTAACCTACATTTTTCAGCTTCAAAGAAAAATGGTCTTATATATGCAGTTTTATCCTTATTCATATTTCACATAATATATTTATATTTCACATTATATTTTTAGTTTATAATAGCACAATTGTACAGTAATTATCCTTTTGTGTCTGGCTTGCTTCACTCAGAGTAATGTCCTTCAAGTTTATCCATGATTTCATATGTTTCACAACTTCATTTCTTCTTACTGCTGCATAATATTCCATCATGTGTCTACTGCACAATTTGTTTATTCATTCATTAGTTGATAGACACTGGGTTGTTTCCACCTTTCGGCTATAGTGAATAACGCTGCTATGAACATCAGGGTGCAGATGTCTATTCATGTCACTGCTCTCAGTACTTCTGGGTATATGCCTAGCAGTGGTATTGCTGGGTCCCATGGCAAGTCTACATTCAAGCAGCTAAAACAATAAAATATTTAGGAATAAACTTAACTAGGGACATAAAGGACCTTTATTAAGAAAACTATAAAACATTGCTAAAAGAAACCGAAGAAATGTTAAATAAATGAAAGGACATTCCATGTTCATGGATTGGAAGACTAAATATCATTATGATGTCAATTCTACCCAAACTGATTTATAGATTCAACACAATCTCAATAAAAATCCCAATAGCCTTTTTTTCAGAAATTTAAAAGGAAATAATCAAATTTATTTGGAAAGGTAAGGTGCCCCAAATAGCCAAAACTGTCTTAAAAAAGAACAAATTTGGAGGACTCTCACTTCCTGACTTTAAAGCATATTACTTAGCTATGGTGGTAAAAGCAGCATGGTACTGGCATAAGGACAGACAGATTGACCAATAGAACCCAACTGAGAACTCAGAAATTGGCCCTCACATCTATAGTCAAGAAAAGTGATTTTTGATAAGGCTGTTAAGCCTACCCAGCTGGGCCAGAACCATCTATTCAACAAATGGTGCTGGGAGAACTGGATAGCCATGGCCAAAAGAAAGAAAGAAAGAAGACTCCTATCTCACATCTTATACAAAAATTAACTCAAAGTGGATCAAGGACCTAAATATAAAAACGACAACCATAAAACTCCTAGAAGAAAATGTAGGAAAACATCTTCAAGATCTTTTTGTAGGTGGTAGTTTCTTAAACCTTATGACCAATGAATGAGCAACAAAAGAAAAAAATAGATAAATGGGCCTCCTCAAAATTCATCACTTTTTCACCTGAAAGGACTTTGTCAAAATGGTGAAAAGGCAGCCGACACAATGGGAGAAAGTATTTGACAATCACATATCTGATAAGGGTTTAATATCCTAATGAGATCATACAACTCAACAATAGAAAGACAAACTATCTGATTAAGAAATGGGCAATAGACTTGAAAAGAAAACTGTTCAAACAAGAAATACAAATGGAGAAGAAAGACATGAAAAAATGTCAACATCACTAGTGATTTGGGAAATGAAAATCAAAACTACAATGAGATATCATTTCACACCTATTAAAACATCAGAAAACTCTAATTGTTGGAGAGGATGTGGAGAGATAGGAACGCTCATTCACTGTGGGTGGGGACGTGGAGTGGCACAGCCACTGTGGAGGGCTGTTTGGCAGTTCTTTAAGCATTTTTAAGATCATTTTTTAAAGGCTTTGTTTGGCACATCCACATTCTCGTCGTCTTCATTGGTACTACCTGTATTTTTTTCTCTTTCCTTGGTTGGACCATCATTTCTTATTTCCTTGTTTTTCTAGTACTCTTGTTGCACACTGTATATTTTAAAAATTTTAAATGTAAATTCTGGCATTTATTCCCTGAGTTATCTGTGTCTTGGTTTTGTAACCAGCTGGGGATAAGACAGACTTTCTTGACCTTCAGCCCTACTGTCAGGAAGGTCTGCCCAAGGCAAATGCAGTGTGCAGGGTTCTCCCTGTCTTTTGAGCCTGTCTTGTCCTGGAAATTTGGTTCTTAACTGTTTTGGAGTTCCCGTTTACTGCAGTTGGGTTGTCCCCTCTGTTTTGCAGGAGACAGACCTCCCTCTCCTGGGTGTTTGGAGTTGCCAGGCCTTTAGTCCCACTCTGTCTGCCTCTATGGTTTTTTACAGTCCTTTTCTTACTTTAAGCTGATTTTTCCTGTAGGGCAAATTCTGGGAGAGGGGTTGCCCCTGGGAGGACTTTCCCAATTCATTTTTTCCAGCCAGTGACCCACGAAGGAGATGCGGACTGGCTCCAAAGTGCTATATTAAGGGGGTCAGGGAGGATGCCAAGAATTCTCTAAGGGATCCCCAAACCTGAGCCCAGCCAATGGAGCCCTTCAGCTGACTTTCCCCTGCAGTCCCGGGGAAACCCTGCATCTTTAAATCTCCATTGCCTCCTCTCCTGTCTGGAAAGGATTGAAACAGTAGCTGCCCTTGGAACCAGGACCTAGGGATTGAATTTGCTAATCAAAAGCCCTGGTCAGTGATCAGCCACCCACACCCCTGTTCCTGAGCCCGGACCCCCAGAGGTGGCCTGCTGCAAGAATGGGGAATGGGCACTGGTTGCAGCTACAGGAAGAGAGCAATTTACAGTTCTTTATCATATTTTGTCAGCCTCTTCCTCCTGCTCTTCCCTGGTGCTATACAGTGTTCTTCTGGCCTCTGGTGTTTCCAAGTAATTGTTTTAGACAGTTGCTGTTTAATAGTTGCTTTCTTGGAGGGACTGAGTCCTGGAGCTCCCGACTCTGCCATCTTCCTGGAAGTTCACTTTTCATTGTGTTTTGACATGTTGCAGTTTATATATGCTAGATAAGAGGGTTTCCATATCATATTTCAAATTTTTACATAAAGTAACCCTTATGCAATATACAGAGCTTAAAATGATGCTTGTAAAGAAACCACTTTTTGAAGATGCTAAGAGGGTAATCAGCAGTGAAGAACAAGGAGTGGAAGAGGTATTTCTTCTTCTACATCTATTAGGTCTAGATGCATGATGTATACAATATCGACTATTCTGGTCTTTTTATCTGTCCCATTACAGAGTAAAGTCAATGGGTATCTAATGAGATGTGAAGAGAATTTAGCTCCCCAACTGGAAACTATATAGAAGTTTAGTTGAATCATCAATTTATATCTATCATTAGTGATGTAACTAACACCAAAGGTCTTGACATTTTGCTTGAGAATAGTTTGTCAGCACTGTAATTAATAAAGTACTTAAAACCAAGGCATTGAAAACTTAAGCATCCAGCTCAGAAGTAGCTAAATGTTCATATATTTTGAGAACTGAGGGGAATCCAGACACACACTCCCTGTGGGCTTCCTGTGTGAACATTGTGAATTAAGTCCAAAGTTTCTCACCATCCTCTTAGAAATCTCCTAAAAGTAGAACAGGGACTGAGAAACAGAAACACAAACTCCCTCTTCAATGGAAAGAGAAGTCATCTGAATTGCCAACCTCCTTATAAGTGGAAGCTGATATCTATCCCAGCGAGTAAGGTGGAGAGCAAGGACTTCGACAGTGGATTTACCAGCCTTAAAAGATCTACATCTCTGAAGCAGGTATCGGCCGCTAGAAGCACATAGCTCCTGCTTCACCTTCCTGAGCGCTGGAATGAGGAGTGTGGCTGTGTCCTGACATCGCAAAGCTGGTGACCAGATGCCGAAACAGTGCCTCACCTGCCACTGCTGCTGCAGCCACGAATGTGCACAACGTTGGCGAGTGGACGGGGGCATCTCCTTGACCTGTTTGTCAGCATGGGCACTAAATATATATAAAAAAAAAAACTCAACTTATGTCTGCCTTCGAACACTTGCTTAAGCGCATCTGATTGCCAGAAATATTAATATTAAATGTTTAGGGGAAAAAGTATAATAAGTAATGTAGCAAACAACACCGTAAGTTTAGGTCTGAATAGAAAAGAGAAAGACACATTTCAAAACAGTTCAGAGGAATAGTGGCAGAGCTGGAGCTGGTTGATCTGCATTTTGAGGTCACTTTTGAAATTTCATATTTCAAAAGGAAAGACAGCCGTTAGCAGTGTGCTGCAAGTTGAGGCATGCCCAAGAATCATGCAGTTTATTTTAAAACTGCCGGCCACTCATGAGCTATAGAACCATAAGTTAGCTCCTATACTTGTCCGTGCCTTATTTTTTGCATCTTTAAAATGGAAATAATAATAAAAACCATCTAATAGCTTTATTAGGGAGTTCAGTATAAAGATGATAAATGTGTTGCTTTTAGTTCTTCCTCCCAATTTTCACAGGAACTTAGCACTCGTGCAGGGTGCAGGTACAACACATAGGCTAGGCTCTCTTTATTTGTACAGAATATCACTTTTTCTGAATTTATATGTGTGTCCCTAAGTTCAAAGTGTCTGAATCGGTGTCAATGCTTTAAAAATCGAAGGTACGGTCAGTAAATATCTGAATAGATTACTCTGTGGTCCTACTGACCTCTGAACTGACCAAGTGATTAGCTGAGTTGCAATAATTAACTTCAGTTGTAGTAGTAGCAGGGCAGCAGCAGTAATAACCAACCTTCTTAACTAGATACTATGTGTCAGGTATTGGGAATGTGGTCTACATGTATCACGTCATTGAGAATTCACAGAAACCTTGAAGGAGGGAGATAGAAGTAGTGTCTGAGGCAGCAGAGGATTAGTGGCATTAAATTCAAGTTGGTACGTGACCAAAGTCACCAAGCTACAAAGAGCTGAGCTGAATCGGAGTCTAGGGATGCTTGACCGCAGAGCCCATGTTGAATAAATCTTGCTGGTTGGGAATTTCCTTTCAAATTCTACCATGATCCATTTCAACTTATTTATTCCCTCTTTATCTTGTTTTGCATTTTTGTAATTTCTAAGTTTCCTGTCAGTGTTGTCTTTTTTATTTTCTTGTTTTAATTGCAAGGGACATATCTGTGTGTGACCAAAACTAGCTACAGTTACCTTGTTTAAGAATTAACATCAAATTTCTTAAAATTGCAAGTTAGAAATTTAGATTTTAAGCCTATTAGTTCAATTTGACATTATCATAAATCAAGTAATTTTCATTGGAAATATGAACAATCACATCAAAATAAAACTCAATAGATTAAACACTTTTAAAAATATTCCCACTGAGAATGCATTTAAAGTCATGTAAACCTTTTAAACTAATTATATAATATATTTAAGCTTTTATAAAATGGCTTTCAAATGCTGGATAGGACAGACTTCTAAAACTAATACACAGAAGTCTTCTTAATAACTTCAGTAATTCTTATTAAGCTAACAAATTACTCTTTTAATGAATCAAGTTCTCTTCAATACGCCAACATTAAGAATCTCTTATGTCTTCATCTTGAAATCACAATTATAAAATCAATTACAAATTTCAAAGGTAATTACTATTAGTTTTCTCATTTTCTTTCTTTTAACACTAGAAATATATATTGTTTTTAAAAATATTTTGAAGTCTGTGTCACTTTTTCTTTATGCATTCATCTGTGACTTGCTTTTTTTATTCAAAATTATGTTTTTGAATTTGATCCATGTAGGTGCTTGTAGGTATATTCCATTTACTTGCAATTGTCAAATCATTTACCAAACTGTTTTTTTGCCAGTTACACTTCCACCACTAATGGATGAGATCCTTTTGCTTTATATGCGTGTGGTATATATTGTCAAGCTTTTCCATTTTTGAATATTTAGAGGCTGTAAAATATGTCATGTTGGTTTTGCTCTTTAATTTTCCTGATAACCAATGAAATTGGATACATTTTCAAATGTTATTTTTTCATTCATA